>NJDD01003156.1:220828-234003 GCA_002245505.1 Calephelis nemesis
AAAAAACTATAAGTCTGCTGATTTTCTTTAGCTAGTTCTTCTCAGAGAAAGGTCGCGTTCCGATCTGATGGTAGCTTTAAGAGTTTTGTAGATCCGTCACATACCTACTAACCGCCTCGTTGGTCGAGTGGCTAGCGTGCACGCCTAACTACGCCGACCAACAGCGAGGCTCGGGTTCGATTCCTGACGGGGCTAGGCATTTTTGTGACGAACATTTAGATGTCTACATTTTTCGGGTCTGGGTGTTTATTAAATTTGTTCTGGTATATATTTAAGTATTTCTATGTATTAGTATCGTTGTCTAACACCCATAACACAAGCATATAATTTGCTTACTTTGGGGTTAGACTCAATTTGTGTAGCTTGTATTTGGATATTTATTTATTTTTTATCATTTGGTTTGTATAAAATAAACGATCCTAAATTTATTTTAATTCAATGAAATTCCACCAAGGGCCATCCATAAATTACGTCACACGTTAATTGGGGGGAAGGATATCATCTTAATGTGACATTATGTGACAAGGGGCAGGGGGGATCGAAAGCCTTGTGACGTCACATTATAAAATACTAGAACACGAAATTTATATGTGAACAAAAAACTTTGAACAGATAATTCTTAATCTATATTTAATAATAATTTCATACTCTCGCAACATTTGATTCCTAGAGCCATGTTGTAATGCAAGTGAGACACTAAAATTTACGAGCTTTGAATGGTATTATTACGCTTGTACACTAGGTGGTAGAGTTTCGCAGCGACTCGCCCGGATTGGTACCACCGCCTTACCTATTCCTGCCGCCAAAACGTCATGACGTGTTCCGGTTCGGAGGGTAAGGAGGTAAGGTTCGGAGCCGGTAAACTTACTTTTGCTCAAGGCCTAACATCCTGACCTCAGGTTGGCAACGCACCATTACCATCTTTGGTGTCTCTAGGCGGCGTGAATTTCTTATCATCAGGGAATCCGTCTGCTTGTTGCCTTTCTATAACATAAAAAAACTACATTTGTTAACAGAATGTAATGATGTTGTGGATTTGGGATTGAAGTAAGTACGTGACAAACCACCTTGGTTAGTATTTTTGTTATTTAATATATTCAACAATGCCAGAAGTTAAGACATTTAGGGAATAGGGATATATATTTTGTAATATAAAATTTAGGACTCAGATATTTTTATGTATTTCAATATTTTTGGTGTTTAGAAGATTGGAATTTTAGTTGAACTTATATTTTTGGTTTAGTTTTTTCGGGTTAAGTTATTTTAAGTTAAGACATTTTGTTTTTTAAGAAATATTTTTAGATACATGCATAAATTTGAAAATGTGTGACGTCACATTACGGGGGTCGGGGTTCTAAAAATGTGAAAACCTGCGACAAGGAGGGGGGAGGGGTCGAAAAGTTCTAAAATTTGCGTGACATAATTTATGGATGGCCCCCAAGCGCTGTGATTAAGAAGTATAGCTGATTTTAAAAATTGTAGTTGTAATTGTTCCCCGTGTTGTTGTTCCTTTGCTTTCCATCTGCCTTCAGGCAGCTCGTAAAAGCCGAGCATAGGCTTACTGTCCCTAACTACTAGGTGGTAGAGTTACACAGCGCCCGAATTGGTACCACCGCCTTACCTATTCCTCCCACCATAACGTCCAATGCTTGCCGTTGACGTGTTCCAGTTCTGAGGGTAAGGTAGCCGGTTAACTTGCTTTTGATCGAGGCCTAACATCCCGGCCTCAGGTTGGCAACGCACCGTAGCCACCTTTGTTGTCTCTAGGCAGCGTGAATTTCTCACCATCAGGAAATCCGTCTGCTTGTTTGCTTTCCATTTGCATTTTTTTTATTATATGAATAAAAAAAACTAATATGTGATTATTTTCTACAGCACTGGCCTCAATCACCGTGAATGTAGTTGGGAGTGATTCGGAGTCGGCAGTTTCTTCGCAACAAGATACGGTGAGTTTTGAATTAATCACAAAGATACCATAGCTTTTAGGAGAGTGGCAGGCTTAATATTAACTACGAGTAGCTGCTGCCCGCGGTGTTGCCCGCGTGGTTAATGATCCCACAGGAAATTTTTTCAGATGCCGTAGTCATAAAACGCACAATACAATACAATAACTCTTTATTGTGCACCAAAAACAGAGAAATTACAAATACATCAAATAAAACTTAAATTATAAGATACACAAAGGCGGCCTTATCGCCAAGTAAGCGATCTCTTCCAGTCAATCCTATCTTCACGCCCATATAGTAGTAGTATATCTTCACGTCCATAGAGTAGGCAGAGGCAGAACCAGAGCACCCACGAATAGTCGAAGATACTAATTCCCACAATGTGGCAAACATATCGCCAACCGGACACATATACAATCCCAGTCAACGTTATTTTCATTTAAAAAATGGAAAATATACATTTTCTATGTATACCGACCCGGTTCTGGAGGTCCCGGGTTCGACCAACCCGGGACCTCAAGAAGCCAAGTCCGAAGCCGGACCGCTAGACCACAGAGGCGGTAATCTTATAATACCCTTTTTACGTAATTTATTACACAATATACTCCGTGTCCCTTTCCTTTTCATATACATGGTGAAACAAGGAATCACATAGTGACTACTATCTTCAATAAAATGTGCACATAAGCTCTTTCCTACAAATGATATAAAATAACATTCCTATGTCAATGTCAACACTCTCTTCCCCTTCGTTTGGGGCTAGACTTCACATTAATTTTATTGAACCCCATTACGAGGGATCATTTAAGAGACAATTCGTAATTAATTTTGAATGGCGGACTGAATATAGGTATGTAGGCGAGAATTTATCCGCTATTTGAAAGAAAAAGGCTTTTAGGCATTTAATTATTTTATCGATTCTCGGGTTGGGCAACAAAAAAAAAGAAAATGTGTATTTTCAAAAAAAATGACGATCCCGAATCGGATATGTCCCGGTTGGCGATAGGTTTGCCTGCTATCACATTGTGAGACTTAATGTGTTCATGGTAGTCGTCAGTACCCTGGATGTACCTTTGCCTAAATCTGGGGTGATATGGGCTTGAAGATACTTTTTTTTAATATTTTAAGTATCGCCTTTTTGGTCAAATGCTTCGGTGTCGGACTTTTCTCTGTGAGGTCCTGGCTTCGATCGATTTGGGCAACATAATTATTGTCTTTTTAATTTTCTAATAAAAACGTCATACGATTTGAAGTTCACCGTCGGCTAGTTGTAGTATAAAAAAAATGTTCAGATAATAGGTAAAAGGGAATGTTCCTCAACTTCATTTTAGGAATCTTGAGCAACTTCGCGAACTCCAAGAAAATTTCATAAACTGGCAACCTTTGTCACTTTGAAAACTTTCAACTTAGCCTTTGACAATTTGATAATTCTATTTTAAATTTCCCAAAAAATGTGTTTTCTCAAAAGCGACCATTTCCTGCTTTAATTAATCCAAATAACTTCGCTACAAGCGCTATCAGTTTTACAAGTTAGTTTAATAAAAGTTACAGCTTCGATTTGGGCTAATAAAAGGGGCAGAAACAGCTGCGAAGGATAAAAAGCGTCAAGTAATTTTTAAAGAGTAATGAATAGAATTTCAATATTAGTAACAAATTTTTTGAATCTAACCCGAAAGTAAACAAGTTATATGCTTGTGTTGTATGTGTCAGTCAACGATTCTAATACATAGAAATACTTAAATAGATACAGAACAACTTTAATAGACACCCAAACCCGGAAGGACCTACATCTAAATGTACATCACACAAATGCCTACCCCCGTCGGGAATCGAACCCGAGCGTCACGGTTGATCTGTGTAGTTAGGCGTGTACGCTAGCCACTCGACCAACGAGGTAGTCGAATTATTTAGTTATTTTAAGCTGTTTGTGCATTATTATGTGTAACTCAAAAACTGCTGGTAGGATGTTGATAAAATTTATGTGGGACCATTTGGGAACTTTTTACTTCCTTTTGAGAAAAGAATTATCAAATCGAAACGTGGTACCCAATAGTTTGAGTCGGTTTTTGCAATTTCACTGCGCTTAATCATGGTAGAAAGATCATGCTCCGCTGGTTTGGTCATGTGGAAAGAATGACAAAGCTGAAAGATTGACAAAGCAGATATACAATGCGAATGTGGATGTGTGTACCCGGGGAGACCAAGGCTGACATTTCACGATCAGATCAATCGGATATTATTCGAGGGTGGTATCAAGAGTCTCCGAAACCGGCGTGTTTGTATGAAAAGGATAATGAACGTGAAAAAAGCCAGACAGTTTTGTCAGGATCGTGAGGTCTGGCACTCGATACTCTCTGTCTACCCCGTAACAGACTTGACGTGAAGATATGTATGTATATATGTAATCATGTTAGAATAAAAAATTAACTTAAATACTTGCAAATTTTTATATTTCAGAAAACATCCGTTTTGCATATCAACTCGCTTCCTCTACGCTGTTTATCCCTTTGAGGGAAAAGTTTTTATGAACGTACAAAATATGCAAACAGAATAACATTCGCAATTTATTCAGTCAGCTTTCTCTTTAGTTATGATATTTGTCTGTCGTAGTTTGTCCCCTGTGTTGCCCCTACCTGGTGGCCCAAAACAAGCAACCATAGGTTTAATCAATACACTTGTATTTGTATTAACTATTGTTTTATTCAGTTATTAAAAATCTTTATCTTTAATTTATTTCCCCGTGTTGGTCCGGGTTCCTTTACAGAATAGACCACCTGAATTCCTGCCAGGCAGCTCGTAAAAAGCGAGCATAGGCTTACCTTCACTAACACCTACTAGTTGGTACGGTTTCGCAGCCACTTGCCCGGATTGGTACCGCCGCCCTACCTATTCCTGCCGCCATAACGTCCAATGCTTGCCGTTGACGTAAAAATATAGTATAATATAGGAAATATAGTATAGTCTAATGACATTTTTTTTCGCAGCGTGTACCTGCTAAATCGGACAGATCAAGTTCAAGTTCACGGAACACTCTCCGGGTGCAGCCTCAGAATGAAGTAACGACTCTCGTCCACAGTTTACCAGATCTCACGATAGAACCTTCAACGCCAAGGACTACAACAAGGTCAGAATACTTAAAAATAAAACTTTTAATAATTACATGTCAAAAAAAACATTAGAAAATAGTATATTTTCACTTGTGTAATAAAAATAACTTTGCTCCTTTTAATAATTACATGTTAACAAAAACAATAGAAAATAGTATATTTTCATTTTTGTATTAAAATTAACTTTGCTCGGGATTGGATATGTCCCCGGTTGGCGTTAGGCTTGCCACCTATCACATTGTTGGACTACTATTTAAATTATGCGCTTCGGCATAACACCTTTTATTCTTTTTAGGCACACTTTATACTTTTATTTTTAAATGGGCTGACCTAATGTAAATTTAAGCGAAATTATTAATTATCTATAATAACAACTCTATATAGATATCTTTAAAAAACATTCGGATTGCTTAAGCATGAAGAATATAGCCAAAGCGCATAATTTGAATAGCACTTCTGTATGTGAATTTTCGATAGATTTTTAATTTATTCATCGAAGAACGTCGATTTAAAACGTCAAGAGTTGACATATCTTGACTAATCTGATATGTCTAAAATGTTCCAACGATGTTCCAACTCCTTTGTTTTTGTTTGTAGCATACATCTAAAGTAAGTTTAGTTATTGCTCTTCAGAATTACCACCAAGGATAGGATAAGGATGTGGATATTCAGACTTGGAGAGAATAGATTTTCGGGGCATTTTGTACAAGTTCAAATGAAATAATGAAGAAATCAGTGTATCGTGTATTTCCTTGTTCCCGCCAAATTTCATTAAATGTTCTTGAGTAAGTAGGCCACTGCTTTACCTGACATAACATTCTATGACAACTAATGTCTAAATTTAAATATTCAAGGCTATATGTTAAATCGGGTAACTTGGTACAAATTTCAACTTGATTAAAGTCTGTTTTTATAATCTCAGAGACTGAACTGACAGATGTAAATGTTAAATTTGCAAACAATGTTACCTACGTGTTTTATTTTGTAGTTCTGACGTTTAACAGCATTTTTTTAAAAGTAATGTCAATTTAAAAAAAAAGAAAGCCAAATGTGTTGGATACTGCAACCTTAAACTTATTAGAAATAAGACTGGATCTTATTTTAACCGACATCAAAAAAAGTAGGCAGTAATATGTTCGAGTCCTATATATTGGTGTTTGTTTATTTATCAAGTACGTTGATAGATTATTTCGGCATTCGAAACTACTTTTAAAGATCCTTTTTTTAATTTAAAATAGTGAAAATTTTAACGTATTTTTATTTTATCAATTGCCCTGTGCTTTGGTTAATTTTTTATAAATTTTAAAGAAAGAAAAAAAAAAAAGAAAAAACTACGGGTACGGGTAACGCGTAAAATAGGATTTAGAAATTTCGCCACGGGACTTGAATCCTCAGTAGCTCGAATGGTTAGAGCGTTCGTCGGCTTCAGACGAAAGGTTACAGGTTCAAATCTTTTCCGGGTCGGATTTTTTTCTTTCTTTTTAATTTATAGTAAAAAAAAATATTTAAAATTAGTACTTCCGAGGTCCTATTGCTACCAAATCTGGATTTGCTAATGGAATCCCATGGAAGTTGAGGAAAATACTCTATTTTTCGTGTTATAAGACAAGATAGTATTGAAATAAACGTAGCTTTTTTTGCAATTAGATATACTGAGGCTTACATGATGTTAACTTCATTCGTCCGTCTTATCTATGGAATGTTTAAATGCGCCCGTTGTGCCTGTTGTTAATATTATTTTTTATTTTGTGTTTAGACGCTTTGTTGTTTTTCTTACTGTGTAAATATTCAATTTCAAATAATTTAAAAATGTTTTCATAAGACAAATAACACGAATTGATATAACCTCAATGTAGGCAATCATATTATGCTAATACTAAAGGTGATAGTATACTCTATTTTTTTTACAAACGTGTACCAAAAAATGTACTGCATTGTTATTGGTCCATATAATCAACATAAAGTTAATTTCAATCAATCAGAACGCGCCATTACAATTTGAAAATAAGAACTAAGGCGTAGTACCAATCGCTACAAACGCTACATCTCACTCTGTCAGTATCGGAAACATGCGAGGGACATATTCAGTACTCGTCTAATAAAATAAATAGATTATAATACAATGTAGAAATACTTTTATAGTTTGTTGTTTTCTTGTCCATAAAATAAGATGTTTATTTTAAATGGAGTACCAAACCTATTTAAGGAAGGGCTTTATCAAGATCGTCCTTAAATCGCTGTTAAGTTACCACAGCGATAGAAGCCTTTATATTGCATAGCCCTTGTGTTGTAAACCGAAGGCAAAATTTGCCAACTGGGTTATAAAGTCGACGATCTTACCAATAGAATAATGATAGAAGAAGATGACAATACCGATAATTTTTGATATTCAAGTAAAGGTCATTTAATTTGGTTTTGTTAGAAAATAAAAAATTACAATTATAACATTATATTTACTTACAATTACCAAATTAAATTTGTATAATTAATTTAATTTATACACAAAGTATTCAGAGTATCTTAGTATTCAAAATTTTTGTTTCAGAGTATCTTGTAGTAATCAACAATAGGTTTTATAAACATTTTCCAATAATGGCACAACACTATTTATGAATTGCAAAAGCTTATGATATTGCCAATGGTAATTTTCTCTCTGAAATTAAAAAGAAAGGTATAATGTCGGAGTTTTGATGTCATCCAGAGAAAATATGGTCAAAGTTTTTTCATAATTATTGAATTTCGTGTTTATATTGAGTGAAATTAGTCAATTTTGGTGGCATTTTGTTCAGTAAAAGTGCACAAATAAAATAATCATGAAGAAATTAGGGTATCGTGTTGCCGCGTAATCTCACTACATGAGCTTGAGTAATAAGGCCACCGCATTACTCAAGACCCTGACATGACTTATTGACGACTTACGACTAATTATAACTATTGAATCTCGATTTTGGTGAATTTGATGCAAATTGCTGATGGACTAATGGCAAAATGCTAACACGAATGCCAAAACCTAAAGGAAGAAAGCTATAATGTCAATGCTAGTGCCAATGCCAGTAACTTTAAAGAACCAAAACAGAGCCACCAGTGAGAGTCACCTCCAACTGACACGATTTAATGTATTTGTTTTTGATTGACCAACAAATCAACAACTTTGCTTATTAAATTTATAAATTTTTACTTTATTTTTAATTATAAATTTTTACGATGCGCGCGCACACCGTCACGAAAAACCGACATGATGAAGTTAGCTATAGATAACGTTTTAGTTTTTCTGAAAAAGGTACCAACAAAGTAAGAACTGCGTGAGAACTGACAACTGTATTCACAATATTTCTTTATTTTTATGGTTAGTGTCATTTTGTCTACAAATGTAAAATAAGGCAAAAGATATTTTTTTTAAAAAGATTTTTATATTATTACGCCGAAGAAGTATAACTTCTAATGCGTGTACATAAGTACACACACAATTTTTTTTTTATTTTATTGCATTAAAAAAACTTTTTGATGGAGACCAAACAAACGTCGTTTAAAAACTTTAAATTGCTAACATTCACTTTGATTCGATTACAAAACGTTAAATTTTATGCATTAGTTAGAAATTGTTCACAATTCCCAATTATCATACATTATCTGTAACATAATATGTATAGAAAATTATTATAATATTAGTACGTGAAGCAAAAACTTTAGACCCCTTTTTACGAAAATTGCGCGGACGGATTAGTATGAAGTTTGGCTCACTTATAGTTTATGTGTAGTAGAAGTGCAGAAAGCTAATATTTTTTAATAATGTTAATATATCTTCACGCTTATATCTCTGAAGTAGTTTGCAGAGGCACAACCAGAACACCCACGACTAGCCGAAGACTCTAAGTCCCACAATGTTATGGATGGCAAGCCTATCGCCAACCGGGCGCATATTCAATCCCGAGCAACGTTTTTTTTTAATAGAAAATTGGAAAAACTAAATTCTTTTTTTGTTTCCCAACCCGGGAATCGTGGAAAACCGAAACTTGGGACATCATGCAGTCAAATCTAATACCTGGACCGCTAGTCAAAATAAATTCCTGTTAAAACAACCGATATCACATTTTATTATTTTCATTGTAATGAAATATTTTTTTGGAATGACTTATGTGTTGCCAACCTCGCCGTTTTTACAACTTCACCGGGTTTTATGTTAATGGAATATAACATGTACTAATTACTTACCTAGCTACTTTTTATTTGAAGGGATTAGGGTAATGGATCTGCAAAAACACCCAGCAACATTAGTGATACTCAGGTTTAGTTTTTGCTGGAGCAATCCCATAACTTATTACTAAGATTTGTTATAATTTTAACATATATTTTTTACGACAATTAGTTAAAGTAAAAAAAAGTATATTCAACGCCCATATCCCCGAAGAGGTAGGCAGAGGCACAACCATAATAAAACCTTGTTTCTGTTATTTATTGTCATAAAGTACGGATAATAATCAGTTATACGAAATAAAAAAAATAGACAAAGTGACACTCAAATAAACACAAAATTACTTCTTTATTAAACATTTGTAGATATATTTAAAGTAGTGTCACGCCCATTTCCCTGAAGAGGTAGGTAGACTCACGACCAGGGCACCCACGACTAGCCGAAGACAGTATGTCCCTTAATGTGATAGCTGGCTAGCCTATTGCCAACCGGGAACAAATGCTATCCTGAGGAACGTTTTTTTTATTAGAAAAATGGAAAACCCAACACCTGAACCGCTAGACCACGGGGGTATAATGTTTCAAATTATTAAGATGTAAATCGCTAATGTAAAGGTCGCCTAGTTGGCCGAGCAGTTAGAGTTAAGCCTCCGAGCAACGGCGAGGTTCGATTTTGATTCCCGAGCGGTGCGGACATTGACCGCCTCGTTGGTCGAGTGGCTAGCATACACCCTTAACTACATTGACTAACCGCGAGGCTCGGATTCTATTCCCGACGTGGGCAGGCATTTGTGTGATGAACATTTAAATGTCCATATTTCCGGGTCTGGGTGTTTTTATTAAATTTATTCTGGTATCTATTAAAATATTTCTATGTATTAGAATCATTGACTGACCCATAACACAAACATATAATTTGCTTACTTTGGGGTTTGGTTCAATTTGTGTGATTTGTCCCGGGATATTTATTTATAGGGATATTTATTGTATCTGATGTACAACTAAATGTTTATATTTACGGATCCGAGCGTTTCTAAAATTTATTTTATTGTCAATTTAAGTATTTCTATGTATTAGTTTTGTTGACAACCATAACACAAGCATATAATATATAACATGAGTATATTTGGAATAGAACCCGAGCCTCGCGGTTGACCGGTGTAGTAGCCCTGTACACTAGCCACTCGACCAACGAGTTAAATAAAATATAATATCGCGAAATAAATAATATATTATATCAAAATGTATCGACACAAAAAAATATACCATATTTTTTTTTTTGTTAATTATCAATAGTAACTATTGTACTACGTTCATTTCTGTGTTACAAATAACAAACAAGTAATTTGCCTACTTTTGGGTTAGAAGCATAAATTTGATACGAAATTGCTATATTGATTAAGTTGAAGAAACAAATCGGAGAGGTACATAAACTATCAGTACTAACGACGCGACCCAAATCACAAAGGTAAAACCTTCCTTGAAAAACCCTGTATTGGAACCCTCTTGTTACGTAGTATTTATATAATATTTGTTAATACTAATGTCAATCTTAACTGAATTGTTCGTTTATCTCAGCCCAACCGCAACGACAGCTTCGCAAAAGATGTACCAGTCTCATCAAGAGCTCCTACAGCGGAATCGACTTGTCGCAGCTCAGCAGCAACAGTATTTGACTCCAGATCACCGAGGCTCCAGCTACCCACCCCCCAGTCCAACGAGGTAAGTACTCTGGGACTGTAAGCTGCTGTCACCTCCTGGGATCTTCAATAGTATTAAATCATATTTAGATTAAACATATACAGGGTTACTTTGAAAGGACCGGCCAAACTTTAACAAAAGAATGTTAAGGCTGATATGGTTATGCTATTTAATATAATTGCCAAATTGCAATATTTACTTTCGTATATATGCATTTAAAACAGTCGGGAAAAATGCTTTACTTGTTGTCACTCTACTCGCCTAGGCGTACTCTACTAGGCGTACCTAGTATGGTACCTACCCTACCTAACCTACCCTACCCTACCCTACCTACGTACCTAGTACGGTACTCCTAGTCCGAGGCATGACGTAACTAAGCTGCGAATGAGACTGCGGCCGGCGGTAACCAGTTTTATGTTTTGTTTACGTTATAGCCATGCGTATTTAGCGTCAGATAAAAATTACAAACAGTTTTTTTTATTTTAGTTTTTTCATAAATCGAACGTTCTATCGATTCCGAACCTTATCCCAAAATTTGGCTGGTGCTTTAAAGGTAACCCTATATTAATGATGCACTTACTTCTTGCAATCTAAAAAAAATATAGTGGGATCAGATCAAAATCACATTGTGGGACTTAGTGCCTTTGACTAATCGTGGGTGCCCTGGTTGTGTCTCTACCTTCCTCTTCGGATATATAGGTGTGAAGATATTTTACTTCAATTTGAAAACATTTACTCCATGTTGGATTTAAATTGTGATTGTGAGCAGGTGCAATTATAATGTTCACTTTCAGGGCATCACTAAAAAGGGGCCTTGCGTTTTCATATTCCTTCAAAAATCCGCCGCTCTCGAAGATGGGCCACGTGAATAGCCAGTCTCAGATGCATGGGGAGTATGGGTCTGGTAGAGATCAGGGAAAGGTTGGTTTGTTTTTTTATTATTTGCTCTTATTGTATCTCAATTGTACATATTATTACGAGAAGCTGTCAATAATGTAGATAAATCAAGATGCGTTTCTACCTCAATATTTGGTACCTACGGTACCACTTAATCATTTTGATATTACTCTCGGTTTTAACTTCTACGTCAAATTTAAGCGCGAAACCTCAAAGTACGTTTGCCATGGTCACAATATATAGACAGAGCTTTTACCATGAGTTGGCATAGATTACGTTCGGTAAGTTACGTGTCAAAATCTATTACACATTAAGTCTAAAAATGTGTTTCTCTTAGTTACCAAAAGAGGCACACATAACTGTCATATTTCGTTATAACGGAGTAAACAAGAAACTTATTAACAGCTTCTCGTTATGTGAACTTTTGGCTGCTGCTATCTTCAGACCAAAGTTTGCACCATATTCACATTATCTATCATTATCCACGTTACCGAGCTTCTCTCGGTTGTTACTTTTTTTTTTGTTGAAATGGCGTTCTCGGAGATATCTCTAACTTAGCCTAAATATAATATGATATGGTGTTTAATTAAATAATTGTATTTGTCGTTGGAGCCGTTTCCGAGACACATATTATGCATTTACTAAAATATTTACTTGAACATAGCGGTTCTTTGAGGTTCATATCTTAAAATCATTTACTAAATTGTTTATTTTTTAATGTAGCTTACTCTATGAGTAATATAGACTATTAATGTTAAAAGTTATTAAAAGAACTTGTCATCGTTCAAAAACCTATTTTACATTTAAACTATTAATAATTCCTACATAGCACTTTCAGAGTATTTATAAATGAGACTATCATTAGGTACATGCAGGTATCCAAGAAATCAACTTTTAAAGAAACGCTATGTGAAGTATATTTAACAAGCTTTTTCAAAATTTAGATATTAAACTTTAAAAATAAAAATATAATTAACCCATCAATTTTCTTATTTTACTAATGACATTAGTCATATTTGGTGGTAAAGTTCTAACTGGACCTGCTTATATTGGAAGAAACATCTTTTCTATCGCCATAAAATCGGTGCTACTTATTGTTGTTTAAGTTTCTAGGGAAGGTTAACTTGAAAATCACTTTCATAAAAGCCTGTTTGCCAAAGCACTATTAGTAATAGTATTTTACAAAATATGCTACAAAGTAAAAAAATATGTCAAACGAGACTACCATATATATATATATACTTAGTCTGGCCATAAATACTGTTACACTTAAAAATAAAAAAATATTACATTTGAATTTCGAATCTGTCATTTTTATACGATTGTTCATTGT
>NJDD01003156.1:234384-250218 GCA_002245505.1 Calephelis nemesis
CAAGTCGCCCTCAGTTTTTTGTTTGATCTCAGATTTAAGAATTCGATGTTTAGAAACATGTAACTATTAAAAAACATTTTGGTTTAGATATTTCCGATAGTAATTATTTATCTACAATAATACTAACTTGTAGTGAATTCGTTTTTAAAAGGTTATTTTAAGGAACCTTTCTTAAATATCGTTCGTTATAAACAGCCTCTTTAATACGAGTATCGTTTTAGTATAAACTTTAATAAACAGCTTCTCTCAAATATTATTATGTCGAGTTTCTTAATTACCCGGCAATTGACAAGTTTACAATAATAATTAAAATAATGTAAACCAAATTTCTAGGTTTGCTTTTAAGGAACAACATCTTTTCAAAATGTTTAAGTTGCGATTCTTCATTTCCCGAAAATTGACATACTTACAACAATATTTGAACTTTTTGATAAATATTTATCATGTTTACTTTAAGGGGCAATCTTTCTTAAATATTCTTATATCGCGATTCTTATTTTCCCCACAATTGACACGTTTATAATAGTATTAAAAAAACGAATTAGATATTTAAGTTTACTTATAAGGAACAGCCTCTCAAATAGCATTTCAGTTGACTGTGGTCGGTACACTAATGATTTTGTTTGATGCGTCTAATTAAGGGTTAATTATATTGATAAGTTTTTATTTGTCATGTATTTATTTGCTAATATAATGCATATGAATTTATAGAGGCAGCTGCTTTTATTACTATCAGGATTTCAATGAAAATCTATAAAAAGTATGTACAGGTAAGAGTTCCGCATCTGATACTTTTGATAAGGCCGGCCCAGACAGCTGGTTGCAAGTCTGACGCACGCCGCAACGTATGCTTAAAGGCGATATTTCATTCGTCAAATGTCTGTCCAATTTCGATATCCGACATTTTTTCAAATTGCTTTGACAAAATATATTTGTCCAAGATTCCTTTATAATTTTCAGATATTTCTTATATATCTATCTATAACTATGATTGATTGAACTTTGTGTTGAAGAAGTCAACCAATTTATTTAATCAAACATTTGACAAAGACATTTGATAAGCGGAATATCACCCTAAAATTGAGAAACTGTGTATTGTACTTGCAATCCCTAACTAAGTAATATCTACGAAAGTGAAAACCTGCATTTATTTCTATGAATATAATTTCTCACTGTTATCGAAATCTGTTTATCCTGACAACAGATTAAGTTAAACAAAAGGAGATTTAATTGTGAATGAAAAAGTCAAAGGTAACCAAGATAACTGAATTATTATATTTGTTTTTGCGGTCGTCCAATCTTCTGTGATGTTTGTATTGATACATAAACCTTACAGACGATTGGGCGACTTCCAAAACAATCCACATTGAGCCCAGAAGATATTTGGTTTGGACAGCTCTGCATTAGATAATATCGTATGTGTTGGGTGAGCTTTTTAACTCTGATTCAAAGGTTTACACACTTTCAGATTCAAGGATTTTTTCTTACCTAAATATACTCGTAATTTTACAAAATATAAAATACTTTAATGAGTATTTAGAAAAACCACAAAAATATTTTATTTTTAATCCAATTGTCAGATTCACATGCCGAATTTACAACGAGTGGTAGATTTTACCGGGTGGTAGATTTTATTATTCTCTAACCTTTCCTTTACTTTTTCAATATTCCGTAGCATGTTTTCTTGTCTTCTTACTTAAAACAAGGATACCGCTTAAAAACCGATTTCTGTAACATATCTTAGATTTCAAGCAGAATTGTTCTCTTTTACGCAATGTAAAGATTCGGTACCTGATACATGATGTATTTATTTCTTCTAGGATGTCTTCGATGCCTAGTAAGCAAACGAAATATTTGGCCCTCATACTACTTCTTCATCACTACAAAGTATAAAACAAAGTCGCGTTCTCTGTCCCTGTGTCCCTTTGTATGTTTAAATCATTCAAATTACGCAATGGATTTTGATGCGGTTTTTTTAATAGATAAAGTGTTTAAAGATGAAGGTTTATATGTATATTTTACACCCGTGCGAAGCCGGGGAGGGCTGCTAGTAAGTACTATAAGGGAGCCACATATTTCGCTTGCTTACTGTACTGTACACTGCATGTTCAATATATTTTTTAATCGATGTTATTGTTTGGCAATTTTGAAATTGACGATTACTCAATGGAAGTTTGAAATTATTGTTACTTATTTTATTTGTGATTGTGTTATATTTTTCAGCACATATCTATGTTATGCTGACACACATCAGAGATGGATAGATATTTTTAAATACACATCTGAGTTCCGTTGTTATATTTCAGGAGGCCGTACATTAAGTTACCCACTTTTTAAAAATCAGATTCTGTTAGATAATAAAGGCTACCAGTAGTTAGCTTAAAGTGTGGATTTCTGTACGAACCTATCTGAATAATGCACTTAGCTTTAAATTTAAATTTGTTTGATATGATGTCCGTTACCCAGTGATTCAAGGCATTTTCATCAACTAATGCAAATTTTACACATTAATCTTATATTTTTTAATTTCCTTGATATATTGCTCAACGTTTCTCAACAAACATCTGAGTTCAAAGTTTACACCCATCCAAATTTCACAAATTAATTGCAACTTGTAGTTTGTTAAATTTGTTTCTTGATACTTTTCTATGCATGTTATCTAAATCTGACATTTACGCCCATTAAAATTTCACACATTAGTTTTAACATGTATGATTTAAGTTACTCAATGTTTCTCAATATTTGTCTAAAACTGACTCTTACACTTATTCAAATTTCACATATCTTTCTCAAAGTTACTCAACCTATGCCTGAGTTTGGCGTTTACGCCAATTTATATGTCACACACTATACTTAACTTGTCAATTTGATACGTTATTTAATGTTTTTTATCGTTTCCTAACACATTTCTGAATTTAAAGTTTGCGCCTATCTAATTTTTAAACACAACTCGTATCCTTTATTTTTTTAAAGATTTGGTTTATTCTTGAAGTTTCTCAACATGATATAGCCGAGCTTAACGTTTACGCCAATCCAACTTCTACGCATCACTCATTTTATAATAACCACTTCTAAAATATGCGAGAGTAATGTTACACTAATAACACAACACAAACGAACACCATAAACAAAATAATATTATGTTTTGAACAACATTTGTACGAAGTGAAATCAGTGAGATCAGTGATATAAATCCAGCGGTGGTTTTTTATCTGGGTATTAGCGTCGTCGGGGTTCCAGCTCTGAAGGTGTACAGTCTCGCTGCTCCGCTGGAGCTCGAAGTACAGTAACGTCGCACACAGCCAGGGCTTTGGCAAACGCAGGCCACGTGGCTGCTATAGCGGTAGCCCCCGCTGCCTTCACACGACGATCCATTGGCGCAGCCGCCGCTCGTCGTTGCTTCACTGCACGACCTTCACGCATAATCTCCGTCTCAGCTCCGGTTCAGGTTACCGGTGTTATAATTTCAATTCCCCCAATTCTGCCGTTCCTATCCTGATAAATAATTGTCGTCAGCAACTTGTTGATTATTGATTGAGCTTGTCCATTAATCTTGCATTTTCGTGTGGCCTCCCGACCTACAATAGCATGCCATTTATGCAGTTACTAAAATATTAAAATTTGTATACAGTTTTCTTTGCCTGTCTATTGTTGCTGTGACTGTTGTAGACATGATGTATATTTACAAGATGCTATGATTTTTAAACACTAAGTACACAAAAATTAAACTGATATATCAATAATATCAAAAATATTTATTTAAGCAATAAACTTATTTATAAATCAATTTATTCTTTATTTTATGACACACGACTAGATACAAATTACACCTTAAGTATTATATTATTTATTGTTAACAGACTTCAAAACAGGGTTTATGTTAAAATTTTGTTATGTTTTTTTCTGTGGTTTTCACGTGATTACTTGGCCGATAATTAACCCATTATGGAAATTTTATTCAAAAACATAAGTCTAGGTTTGTGGTTCCATTTAAATTTTATTATGAATCGATTTGTGCTTTTTGAGTTGTACCTAAAAATAACAATAGTATTTACAAAAAAAAAATATCGCAACACTTTACGTAGAAAGTTGATAAAACTTATGTTTGACTATGCTGGAATCATTTTTAAGATAAAAAAAAAATCGAATCGCAACATGGTACATATTGAAAGAGATGGTATCGGTTTTTGCAGTACTGCGCTTAAGGGTCCATATACGCTGAAACACGTCAGCAGTATAATGTTTTTTTCAGACAAAGCAATCATAGATCTTGGTGACAAAAATACACAAGATCAACATGAATATGCTTTATAAGACTAGTGTTTCCGAAACACGATTCATTTCACTTTGCTCGATAGAAAAAAATCAAAAAGTTAACCTTTTTTGAAAGCAAAACCCAACTGTCTACTTCAATTATGAAAATATCGACATCAGATTTAACATAAACATAGATAAGTACTATACCTAAACGATAAGAGTTTCAGTTTTTACCTTTTTTTTAAATTACTTTTATAGTGTCAAAAATAGTGATTTGTCGCTTAAGACGTTTACTTTAGAGCGCAATATTTCATAGCAATCATGGAACGGTTGAGTGAGGTGATTGGCTCTTCTGGCTGACTAAGTATGGGGCCTTAATTATAATTGCTAATTAGCACTTATCACAAAAGACATTTAAATTAAAATAGGTTGCGTTACTTTCAGACAAATTTTGACATTATGTATCTCACCCAACTCACTCTGAGCATTACTAGCAGAAGCTATTACCAATATTTTCTAAGAGCATATCCCTAGGTGATCATAATTTTTTTCACGGATGTTGTTACGCTTGTGACTAATGACTATATTTTCAAACTTTTCTCTTACCTTCCTCCTCATGAGGTGTTCCTAAGATGCAAGCTCGCATGCTTTAATTGTTAATCAATAGTTTATCTGAAATTTATTCGCAGTTAATTCCATAATTAGAATTAACGTTCTTTTAAAAATTTAGAGTCAATGTAACTGTTTTGCCATATTTTTCAGACAAGTATCCACAAAATATGAAACTTTTCTAAGTTACTTAAATCTGGGCAGGCAAAAATTTATAAGTTATTTGAAATTAAAATTTTAGTTTTACACAATATAATCTTAAGTCTTCGCGTTTAACACAGAAAGTATGTTTAATTCATAAGTTTTGGGTTAAAAAAATCTCTTTCAATAAATAAAACGTTTTAGATATTATTAGCCAAAAAAAAACGTTTAATAAATCAGAATGACATAAAGTTTATATAAGTTTATGAATTTTATTTAAGTATTGTTATAAATTTTTATATTAAATTTATATATCATGTACTATCATGTACTTATTGCTATTGATGTTCATATCTTATATGAATGTTTTTATGTAAATTTAAAGAAGGCCGTGGAAAAACTGTGTAAAACTCTCAGATCATGTAAAATGCATATACAATTAGTTTTTTATTTAATTAACACACTCATATCTATGCGTGCCCTTTCTCATTTTAACATCACTTTATTTCAATCGCACTCTTTCTCAGATCTCATTGTTATGAAGGCGGTTCACAAGCATTACACCACAGATTTTCCCTGATACTTTCATTGCGACTGCATTTATTAAACTCTCGTGTTTCATATAACAACGTTCAGAATTATTCAAAGTGAGTATATCGATGTGACTCAAAACTTCGCTTTGAAATAGCTTACCCAGCGCTCTCTTCACGCTACTCCCTGCATACACTCTTCTTTCTACATCCGCGGTGTACCTTCCATCTCTGCAAAAGGCACAGCTAAGATATGTAATTTCATTCACTTGTTCCAACTCTACATCATCAACCAAAACTCTTACATCCGTTCTTGCTACGTCTCTTTCAAACACCATTACTTTGCTTTTCATCGCATTCCAATGTAAGCCCCTTTCTTTACAATCTCCTTCCATGACTGTGACCAGTGTTAGCAGCTCAGATGGTGTCAAGCCCAAATGTATTGCATCATCTGCATAAATCAGGCAGTTCCCCACTTGGTCACTAATACGCATTTCCAAATTCATTGATGTTAAGATTCGAAGACATTTGTCCAAATACAAGGTAAACAAGCATGCTTACAACACACAGCCCTGTTTGACGCCAGTGTTTACATCAAACCAAAGCGATATTTTGCCATTTAACTAACTACTTATTATGGAAGTTCTAGTTTTACGTTTACTCTATAACGATTGCACACATTTGGATGGGCTGCAGTTCGTCGGTTTGGGCTGCGTCGCGTTGTAAGAATAACAAAGCTGCAAAGGCGAAAGATGCGACCCGGCATAATGTGCGTTACACCATACAAAATGCAAAATGCACTCTAGTTTAGGTCAAAATGTGCCCTATCACGCTGGTGTGTCTTATTATAAGAAAATGTTATGCATAATATTTTTCAGCCTGCGCTACGTCAGTATCGTGACGGATATTTGCATTGACTAATAAGGCATCAGTACATCATACATTTTTTTTAAATTTAACAAATTAAAAACTCAACCTTTTTTTCTGATTTTCGTATTCAATATGAACTGAGAGTATTGTACTTTTTTTCACTAACCTATGCTATTGAAAAATACGTCTAAACCTTAATATTGAGAATATATTACTTTGTTGTTTGCGAACGTAACGTGTCGCATGGCTTGCAACTTATATGTTGCAGCAGATGATTAGATGATCTGTATCAGGTCATTTAAGCACTGCTATAAAAATAACCTAGCCTGATTCAAAATAGTTATGAAAGCCTGATTTGTCTTGAGAGCTAATTAGACTAGGATTAATTTAGTCATAATTTGTATAGAACATCCATAAAACTTAGACCGTCTCTTTGGTAAAAATATACTTAAGTACATAGGTACTCTTTAATATAGAATTGTTCTGTATAAATAAAGTGTAAATAAGGCTTGGTCTACTTTTATTAATAAGTGTCAAAATGAAAAAAAATAAAAGTAACGATAAATATTTTCCAAAAGTATGCTGGATTTTTCAAAACGTAGTTAGTTCTGTTTGTGAAAGTCAAAAGACAAGTCAAGCTCTTCGTTCTTGTCATTGGCTTAAGCCATTTAAATATTAATATTATTCCTAAGTCGTACGATCAACAACGGAATAGAGTGCAATATTACTACATACTATATAAAACAAAGTCGCTTCCTCTGCCCCTATGTCCCTTTGCATGCTTAAATCTTTAAAACTACGCAACGGATTTTAATGCAGTTTTTTTTATGTAGCAATTTAAGAGGATGGTTTATATGTATATTTCTAACCGTTCGAAGCCGAGGCGGGCCGCTAGTATCTTATATTTCATGACAAGGTTTGCACTGTTTCAAAATTGACATAATATATTTTAAAGGATTCTGTTTTTAGCAAAGATGTAGTAGCAGAAAAAACGTCAAGTAGTAAAACATGTGTCACAAAGTTTACGGAGGAAATCAATTTTAATTCCGATGTCATTGTAACTTGATCATCTGGTAATATTGACTTTTGAGCCTTTACCATGAGTTTACGGCTTGTCAAGTTTACTATACTCGCTACCGTCTCTGTAAATTCTTTATATGAAAACATCCTGCAACGACTCGCCCGGACATACAGGCACCACCGCCTTACCTATTCCTTCCGTGAAATGACAGTGCCCGTTATTGTAGTGTTTCGGTTGGAGGGTAGGGTAGCCGGTTTACTTACTTACGCAGGAGGCTGACCGTCCTAGCCTCCATTTATTACCATTAGGTACCACATTTGTTGTCTATAGGCGACGGAATTTCTTACCATCAGGAAATCCGTCTGCTTGTTGTCTCCCTATAACATAAAAAAAAAAATTGAACAGCGCCTCTATTGGTAACTATCTATACCAACTCATGGTAAAGGCTCAGAATGTTATACGTTCAAGTTGTCAAAATTAACCTTGTTCGTAAAACGTAAGTTAAATTCTGAATGAAGAATGAAACAAACAAACAAACGGTAAATCCTTAGGAATGGAGGAAAATCTTAACCCTCAACATTTTTATTTTTATTAAAAATAAAAGTATCTGTAATTTAAAAATGAATCGCTTAATGTCTTGGCAAGCGCATAATTAGAACGATCGGACCGATTTGACTAATTTATGTTTTATTGTGTTAGTCATTGTCAAGAGAAAGTTCTTAAAAAGAAAAACTCCAGTAAAATTGCATAAAAAATGGGAAGAACAACACTTTAATTTTCTCATGTAAGTTGAACGGGTGGAAAGAAGCATCTAGTTTTTATCAAAAGTATAAAAAAATATAACGTTTAAATTCAAATTAAAAATATTATCGTATAAATTGTACCCATAAATACAAAACCTTTAAAATTTTGATATAGTAGCTTCTTCGCGTTAAACTGTTCAAGGGAATTCGATTAAATTCCACTGTTCATATTTCTGTCAGAAATGTTTGTAAAATTACAGTTTTCTTTTACAAAACGAGCTATGAGTTAAATTACAAATCAAAGGCTGCTCAAAAAACACACAGAGATTAAATTTTTAGATATATATATAAATTGAACTTAATAAATTTTAGTTCCTTTATCAGTGTCGTAGTTTTTAGTAAAAATATCAGTCTTACTACAAAAAAAAAATAAACGTTCGTTAAACACATGTTTTACACTATAAAAATTAAAAAAATAATAATAATTTAAACTCTATCTTGTGGATTCTCAACTAAGAACATGCAGCCACGTCATCCACGTGTAGCACGTTTATTGGCGTGACTTCAATTTTAGCAATGACTATGTTTAGTTAAACAGGCGTATATTCCATTAAAAGGTTAACAACCTTACAAAACTTTGTAAGTGAACATCTTATCGTTATGCGTAAAGACTTCAATATTTTATTAACAAAAAATTATAAAACGATTGATGATATTTTTCTCAGTTTATAAGTGTATAATAAATACTTGAAACTAAAGGTGGACTTCCGAATCCAACGTTCGCGACGGCGACTTAGTAACTTGAAATGGCCTCAGATTTGCACTGTACATTAAGTATTATGCAAGTAAATTAAACGTCACTTGAAATAGCGGAACTGACACTGTATCTGACACTAAGTTTTCATGACGTTATATTCAGATACATAGCAATGGAAGTCCTACAAATAAAGATTAATATATTTCCGTTTACTGCCTCTCTTTGATACTAAATAAAGTTTTTGTAAATACCTTTATTCGAAATCTAGTTAATCAAGATACCATACCATACCTAATATTTCCTTGACGATGTGCGAGTGATATTTAAATATTACAAGTAAACTATCCAGGGGCCCTACCATGAAAGCTTATAGCAGTATTATTTCCATCTTGCTAAATGTTCGCTTTTATAAGCAACTTTATGTCATATATCATAAGGTTGTCTTTCTCCGATGACAATTAGTATTACTGAAATAATACTGTTCCAATAGCTTATGGTAAACCCCCCAGTTCTCCGTTAACAATTAGAAGTTTCTCTAAAAATGTTCCAACATTATGAGAGAATGTTTTTTGATGTCGTACAGAAACAAAAAGCATTATTTTATTGTTAATTTAATCATTGTTGCATAGATGTCGTTAATTAATGTTGCCCGTTGATGGATGTTTGCAATAATCTGCGATGAGTGTAACCTATTTCTTTCTTTTTTGTACAGTCGGATAGATCCACCAGTCCAAAGGCAGGCACAAGTACTGAAAAGGAACCCAAGACCGAGAGGAAATCCAGACTAGTCAGCAGCAGGTAAATAAATATGTTACAATTAACATAATTAAATAAAATATGTGATTCTTTGATAACCATTTTTTTATTGTTCATAGTAGTGATAAACGAATCAGCGATTGTTGTACATTTATTGCGCTATGTTCGCTATCGCTTGGCTATTGCAAGTTACGTAATTTTTTCACTAAGATATCAAAATTGGGTGCCAATCGCCAAAACGAATGAAAAGTATATTGTAAACACCAAATGTATTATTCCGGATCTGGGGGCTTATTAAATTTGTTCTGGTAACTATCTTTTTAGAAATTTTAATGGAGTAGAATCGTTAACTAATACCCATAATACAATTATGTTTTTATTCTTATATTGGGGTTAGCTTCAATTTGTGTAACATGTCCAGGAACATTTGTTTATTTTATTTACTTACTTTAAAATTACTGAAAAATGTTACAAAGTTTGTGGCCCTTAAAAAACCTAACACTTTTTATTTTATAATTTTTTAGGTTAACGACATTCGTTCATTTACGTATATTGTTGTTTGACGTATATGAAAATATTCTTCATTATTGTTTTTATTACTATTCAATCAGTGTTTAGTACGATTTGTATTTGGCCATTAATTGTAACATTAAATAAATAACCTTGAAACAAATACACAATTTGATTCTAACCCTAGAAGAAATAACGAAATAGGTCCTGGAACAAATTCAATAAACACACAGATCCAGACATACAGACATGTAGATGTTTAAAAAACGGAATTGCCACCGTCGATAACCAGTACTGACCCTCGCAGTTGCTCGGTGGTATTCTCTAAATATATTAGAGGCTAGAACATTAGTGAAACATAATCGAAATCGTGTTTTCAATTAATTCTATATTTTATAAAGCCCAACAAAAAGACATAATCCGAAAGCTTTATAGAGTATTCTTCTTAAATATATTTTAGGTTGATGCACCAAGTCATAGTAATATAAATCGTTGAGATTTATTTAGCGATAAGGAAGTCGATCCTTGAGCCTATCAGCGTAGTAAAAAATAAATATGGAACAGTATGAAAACTAAACCTACTTAGTTAATAAAATATTTTGCTACACGACATTGAAGCAATAGTAAAAAGTAAGTAAGTAATTTCATGGCGTCGGTTAATGCCAGAAAAAATAGAATACGCTCGTGGCATTTTTAAAATGATGACGAAACAAATGACAACGTGACCGCTTGTTACGGTTGTAATTAATATTTATAATAATTATTTATTACTTGTAACTTTATACGGCATATTTGCATGTGCCGTTTAAAACATTTGTAGGTAGGTTCCATACTGTTTCATATTTATACTGTGGTATCAGATAGTTTCACTTTAACGGTTAGTTTGAATCTCTAAATTAAGTTGAATAAAATCTTGGAATTTGTGACTGCTTCCTTTTACGCATCTCGTTGTAGATCTAAATTTAAAGATGATAAAATTGAATATGTTTCTCAGCTCTTTCTTTAGCTCGGGAGGGTGGCATTCTAGACTTGATGGATGACAAAAAAGGAGCTGGCGCTTCGTGAATTTTACTAGGCAAGCATACTTAATGTACCTGCACTTATTCATTGCCACCGTAGATAAGTTCTCTAGGAACTTATTCAAAAGAAAAATTCACGACCTTATAAAAAATAAAACTGATTTCAATAATTTTCAAATAAAATCAAATAAAATATAAAATAAAATAATCTTATTTAAATAACGTGTCAGTTGAAATCAGTTTTATTTTAATCATAGAAGCGTCAGTATATTCCGCAACAAGTACATTAAGTTTATCTTTATAAAAATACCTCTCATATTTAGTTAAATTGCAAAATCATAGTAGCTAAATTTAATTCACTATCCCATAATTTATTTATTATATATATCCCAGTTTCCTCACAATCGAACAGAATAAAAAGTATCCTATGTCCTTTTCCTGGTTCGAAGCTACCTCCCCGTCAATTTTCAGCCATATCAGTTCAGCAGTTCTTGAGTTACAAATAGTGTAACTTACACCAACTCTTTTATATATAGAGATAATAGCTTATATGAAGAATTATTGCACAAAATTTTGCTGTATCAGTGTTGCAAAATCTTCAGACTAAATGCAAAACTGCCAAACCAAAACCTATTCTACTAATCTTTAAAAAGGAGAATTGTAGCAAAAGCCATAGTTTTTCAGTTACGAGTAATCTATTTATATGTAATCCCATATTTAAATCCACATTTCACCATACGATCATTTATCAACTGTACATAATATTTGTATATCTATTCAAATTCGCACTTATATTAGAAACATATTAATGTCGTAATACGTAAGCACTTTTCTGTCACAATTCTAGATAAATTTGCATGTCATACATCTAGGAAATCGTTAAAAATCGTATATAATGATCATAAGTTTCATTTTGCGAGTAGATAATACTAATGCTATTGAAAACTTGACCTTTATATCACTTTTCAACTATTTCATAATTGGCATACGCAGTTCAGCCATTCTTGCTTGTAGGTTATGACTATTTCAGAGATTATTTCCTCTTTTTTAGTTAAACAATGCTTTAACTTCTATGGAAACCCAATAAACATCAACTTAGTGTATTGTAAAATATTTATCAAGGCAGGCTAATTTATGTTACTCTTACATAATGAAGTAAATTTTGCAGACGCAAAGATTCAGATGACGCCAGTCAGCCAGGCCCTAGTCGTGGGGGCAAGGGCGAATGACGATGGCCTTGGTACAGGAGGAATTGAAACTCCGACGGAAAACTACATTAAATGGATGTTATTATGGTGCTGGTAGTTTTCTCATATCCTTGGGACATGCTTTAAATATAAGGCTTCGTTCAGATTAGACGTGTAGCGCTTTTTATAAACGCGCGTTTATAGAACACGGTTGTTTCGGTCTTTAGCTTCAAGAAAAATCAGGTACTTACTAACGTAGGTTATCGTTCCCGCATCCAATGTCTATATTCTGAACGTTGCGTAAAGGTTTACTATTTGTAGTAGTTACTCTTCGTTAAAAATGTTATTTAAATTTTGAATGTAGATAAATGTATGCATGTTTTCGTATTGGAAAATTTTAATGAAATATTAGGCTGTGTTTACATCAGAATTGGCGTTTTAAGCGCGATAATGTCTTTAAGGCCTCACGTTGATAATAAAATTATTGAAACCCCATAAAAGTTTTTATAAAAACTATAGTAAGGGATCAGTTTTCTATACGTTTGGTCATATTAACCATGTGATTTAACCCCGTACAAAATTTACGAAAACTCCCGTTATTTGACCAGTCATGTGACACCCAAAAATCAGTTCAGCTGAAAGGACAGTAAGGATGCTCTTGAACCTCGATTTCATGTAAATTGGAATTTAGACTTGGATATTTTATTTTAGGTTCAAGTGAACACAGTTCTGGTGGCTTATTAACATTTAGTTTCAAAATAATTCAACGAATCTTATAAAATAACTCACTGTTTATCAGCAACTAAAAGTCAATTATTCGCTAGTATTATGTTCAAGACTACCTAAAATAACATATCCGATTCAAATTTCCAGTATTGCATAAATCGAGTTTCAAAGGTAACTTTACTAAGTAAAACTATTATTAGGTCAGTTTTATGTTTGACAGTAAAGTGTGATCGTTGTTGTTACTCAACTTATAAAAGCAGAGGATGCATGTCATGGATATGGATAAGTTACGAGGGATATGTTGCGATGGACATGTAACGTAAACCGCAAATATCGCAACAAAAATGTTCATTTATTTGTCCGCCTTCATTTCTATGACATGTTAATGTGGAAGAGGCCTAACTTGATACGGTCATATTTTGCATTATAGATACTGAAGACGATGCGAAGTTTAGAAACAAGAGCAGGAAAAAGACCCTAAGTTTTTCATGCTTATATTTAAAGAACCTAGTTAAATAGGATGATGATAACGATGATATATCGCGATTTAATAGTCTTAATATTTTTGCATCGGTTTACAAAAAAATATGTCAATTATTCGAAGACATTGTTGCGCTAAAACTGTAAAAAGTAAGAGTAGTAATTATATGAGCAGGACTCTTGTTTAAAAATGTGTTAACTAATATGTATAGGATTATTGGTGTACAGTCACAGTTTAATAGAGGGAATAGAACAATTAACAAGTGAACATTACTATAAGTCGACATGCACATCCTTTATATTTGAAAACTTCACAGAACTCAGATTAATAAAAATATATCCTACGCGTCAATGTATTAAACGTGGACTCAAACATGACCTTAAGGTCATACTTAACTGTACCTTTGGCTTATTGCAAAATATGTATATAATATTATGAAATTTAGTCAAAAATCCCTTAGCTTTATATTAGTATAGAAAAGATTCTATTCCCTTTATCTGTGTTTCTTTCCCTATGAAAATTGGAATAAAGATTGAAAGATATGTGAAAATCTTGATAACAAAGCTTTAATGGAAGTAATGAAAGTAATGCCTTTGTCTCAGAGAGAATAAAATAATTTGGAAATTGTGTGATTTTGTATCTAAAATGTAGTGATCTACTGCTGACCTTGTAGGTAATTATGTAATTTGTATAAAATTCAAATAGTATAAGTCAATATCTATTTAAACAATTTTAGAACGTGTTTTCGCGTATTTATACTATCCCTATTTGTACACTGTCCTTTATCTTCCAGATATCTATTTAGAAAGAATAAAGGAAACAAAATTTACCTAATGAATTTAAATTCAAAGACCAGAAAAATATTTACATCAAAAACTATCGTTCATATAATGTAGGTAATTAAGTGTATAGGATTTTCAAATCGACTTCAAAATCAAGTTTCTTATACAATACAGTTTGTATATAAACTATAAATAGATTTACATGCCTGATCCTCACAAAACATATTTTCGTTTTACTCTCCTCGACTTGAAACAAAGACAAAACACCATAATTATTTTTCTCGTCTTAAAAATTGGAGCTAAACTTATAACTAAATAAATTTTCAAATTTATTTTCTTTGTTTTTATAAAGTATCAATTTTGTTTTTAATACTATAAAAATCAAACTACCATGATGCTAGGGATACAAGCAGGTATGCTGTTATTACGCATCTGATCCTTTACCATGAGTTGGTATAGATTACGTTCGTAATTGACGTATCGAAATCTATAGCGGTTTTGGTCTAAAAATTTAGTGATCTTAGTTACCAACAGAGGCGCTATTCAAGGTTTTCATACAAATAATTTACAAAGACGTTAGCGAGTGTAGTAAACTCGAAAAGATGTCGACTCATTTTAGGGGCTCTATTTAAAACTAACTTCAGATTCGCACGTTTATTTGATTTCGGTTTTACCTTGTTACATTTGAGAAGGTAATATTTACTTAGTTATCATCCGTAGCACTTAAATTTTGAAGTCGATTTACCATAGATGTATGTCTCTATTTAAAATACATGTTTACGTGTCCAAATATTAATGTCAATATAATATAAAAAATTATATTCCGTTATTTCCTTACTTAATTTTATTTACAAATAAACCAGATCATACATTACCGGAACAAAATTAAATAAAATTCTCAACAGCCTTTTGTTGAAAATTCTGTTTAATACATAAATGATCCAAGTTTCACTATTCACGAATGTACGAGTTCCGGCCTCTGGGTGCTGTAAATTCTCGGATATTCAGAATGCCTAAAATCGGAATATGCAGCGCAATTGTTTAAAATTTCCCTTTTTGCAGACAAATCTTTCTTTTTCAACGTCGAAATGATAGAGGTATTGAATTTCTATGTGACGTAAATGAAAATGAAATACCTCTATTTTTACTATAACTAAATATTAACATTACGTTTGTCGTTTTTTAACGCTAATGGATCTCCAGTGTAAATGTCTCAGCCGAAGCCAAATACTGTGTCTATTTAGCACTACAGCAAAGTCTACACTAGGATCGTCTTGTGGTCCTGTAAATTAAATCGATAATATTATTTTATTTTTGACTGAATGGAGTGTAACAGAGTGGATGTATGTGAGCGAACGAGCGAGCGCGCGCGTGTTAGGTGTGTGTGTGTGTGTGTGTGTGTGTGTGTGTGTGTGTGTGTGTGTGTGTGTGTGTGTGTGTGTGTG
>NJDD01003156.1:250250-263088 GCA_002245505.1 Calephelis nemesis
TGTGTGTGTGTGTGTGAGAGAGAGAGAGAGAGAGAGAGAGAGTATATGTGTATGTATGCGTCTGTTTGTAAATGTGAGTGTATCTCTGCATGTGTGTGTGCGTATGTATTTGTACAAGACAGTACAAGACTAGTGCATGAGTATTTAAGTCAATTTTACAATATTAGTCATTTTACGTGTGTTTAAGTCAATTTGCGTGTAGGTATATTTGTATGTGGATAGAGATATGTTTACGACGTAAGTGTTTTTGTGTTAGTGTGTAAGAGTGCGTCTCTCTGTGTACGTTTTATGTGCAAGTGATCAGTGTGCAAGCTGTGTGTGTGCGTTTGCATGCATGGGAATGTGTGTTCTTGTGTTTTTGCGCAAGTGAGTGTGAATATGTTTATATGTACATTTATGTGCCAGTTTGTGTCTTGATGGATTCTTTTATAATCTAAATGTGTGTGTCTATGTGTGCATGTGACTGTATATGCGTGTATGAGCGTATATTTATGTGTGTATGTGTACGTATGTGTTAGTGTGTGTGTATGTATGTGTGCGTATGTAATTGTATGAGTGATTAGTGCATGAGTATGAAGACGTGTGATTGTTCATTGACGAACTTAAATAGATGTAAACACACCTAGTTTACGTCATTTTGCATGCATGTGCAAAGTTACATGCATATGATGTTTGTGTTTGTTTATGTGTTTGTTTGCACGTGTGCGCGTGTGTTTTTGTGTTATTGTGTAAAAGTGTGTCTCTCTGCGTATGTTTTTATGTGCTAGTGATCTGTGTGTGTTCGTTTGCATTTATGGTTGTGCGTTCTTGTATTTTTGTGCATGTTCGTATGCTTGTGTTTACGTGTATATTTATATGACAATGTGTGTTTGTGTGGGAGTTTTTGAATTTGAACTTTGGGTGGGAGTGTGTGAACGTGTGCGTACGTTTTCGAGTGTTAGTCTGTCTGTGTGTGATCGTTTGTGTATGTTCGTATGTCTGTATATTGTGTTTGGTGTTCATTCTTTTACCCTTTTATTCATCGGCAAAAATACAATAACATTGTCAGTTAATGGTTGGGATTGACATGCACATCCTCGTGTAGTTAGTAGCTTTAGTGTTAGAGAGGCACAGCATTCGGCTACAGTAGAGACACGTGCACTCGATATCCAGAATTAGCGAGTACAAAAACATAATATTATACGAGTAGTACCTGAAGTTGAGACATAATATCTCTTCTCACGAAATGATTAACTTCAAAACACATCTTTGACGACAATTGATACTAAGAAATAAAATCGTATTTTTGTCAACTAAATGTTGCTCTCCAAAATATTTAAATTAAATGTGTTATTCAAATTCGTGAATTATGTCTATGTATGCACATGTTATATTGACATTAAAAGCATTTATGTATTTAAGTATTTATATATGGTGTAATTTATGTAGATATTTATAGTGACTTTGTTGCGCGCTCACTAATTTAATTTTAAATTATCGCTATCTTCTTTCAACGACAATAATAGAAAAAGACAAAACACTTTTAGTGCTGTCAAATTAGTCTGTACACAATATTTCCACAGACGTATTAATCTATCACTCGAAAAACTTCGATTAAAAACATCGCAATTAGGTATTTCCGGACTAATCTGACATGTCTAAAATGATCTATCTCTTTCGGTTTTGTTTAATTTGAAAAAGATAGCATGCATCTAAAATTAGCTTAGTTTGTGAAAAGCAGAATAATCACCAATGGTTATTAAAATTGTAAAATCAATGTCGAAAATAATTATTAAAATAAGAAAGTAAGATGTCATCGAAATGTAATTAATTTAATATAATAAATATGTATTAGGTGAGTAGTGATGAGATCTAAAAATTGATGTATGTGTTCACTTTCTTATTGATGTAGTATGTAATAAAATGTATGACTAAGTTACGTTGTCATACATACGTACGTACCCTTTCTATATAGGTTACATCTGTTATAGGCTGTTATTTTTTTGCTATTGTTAATATCCAATCTCAAAAAATTAAGATTATTATTATTTTACAATTGATTCCTATGAAGTTATATCATTTGTACAGTTAGTTTGAAAACTCCATGCACAAGTTTATGTATAGTTTATTTTAAAAATATGCATGGACTTTTAGAACATGGAATCATTACCTTTTGGTAGGTACAAGCAACAAAAAAGTAAACGGAAACGTCTTAGTGGTCAAATCTTGTTGGTTTTAGTTTTATCGTTAATAATTTTATTATTGTATACGTTAATAGTTGAGATATTATGAACTTTATTTGAAACAATAACGATTTCATAGATATAAAACGCGATCAATTTTGAGATTTTGACAGATATCTACGTCAAAAAGTATGTAACAAGAATCTTAAGTAATTCGGTGTAAATGACCTATTGTACTCTTAGCTTTATAAACTTCCTACAGCAAAATAACATACTATTTACCTATGTAAATATTTGCTTCTTTTTCCGTATACAAAGCAGATCTTTCTAAAAAAAAAGAAGGCTAACTCAAGCATAACTTATTAGAATATCGCATCGAAACTATTGGGAAAAAAACTGATATGTTATTTCAAAGAAATAACATGATCTCCCGATATTTAATGTTATTTCAGTCACAAATTATTAAGCAATGTACGTTGAGTACTAAAAATAATACATTTTTGATAATTCCAAACATCAAAATTAACATTTTTTTGTTAAAAAAAAATACATACAACAGACAAAATATACAAGTACTACCGCCCATAGGCAGTGAAAACTTTAAACGTGCATTATGCACCAGCAGGTTAGGATTTTACGTTCCTGTATAAGTTTGTCGCTATAACTGGTATATAAGCGATTAACACTGATGTAATAATACCAGGAATAGCTAACCAGCAACAATTTAAACAGTTTTAAAATCTGGAAAAAGCTGGAAACAACTTTTCTTTGTGATATTAAACCGAGTGAGTCTTGAAATCAATCTTTTCGGGTCCTAACTCCAGGAAATACAACAAACAGTGGAAAATTTTTCAATCGTAGGAATTGGTCGCTAACAAATTCTATCGCGATGCAAGGTATTAATAATTTATTTGTTTCACACAAAATTGGATGAAAGTTTTATTTTGAAAGATAAATTTTAAAAAAAATTAAAAAATGTAAATGTGTTACGAAATATTACAAAAACTGGACAAAATTATAATAAAGTAATATTTATTCAAGTTTTTTTGTAATATTAAAATGAATATAGACAAAAAATACAACCTACCTTATATTTTGAAAAGTTCCAAAGATTGGATTTTGATTTTGAGAAATTATTATCCTATTTTTTATGGTAATAAAGACAATAATTATAAATAACAATTTAAATTAGACTAAAAATATCAGAATTTATATGAAATTGAATTAAGAGTATATGACTGTTCGTAAAAGCTGTTTACGTAAAAAAAACTAAGTATTTTGAGTCACAGTAAATGCAAAATCCTATAGAGTTATCTATTATTTATTATAATATTAAAAAATAAATGTAAAATTTTCCTTCTTCCTTGAAAAGGTTTATGAATGCTATATATAAATGTGATGTATGTTTAATATTAACTATGTAAAACATGTATTAGAAAGAATAAATGATCACACTAGATACTCCTGTTCTTTTCATTTTATTGATATCCTTTTTAAAGCATAAGGCAGAGAAAAAACACACGGCTATCCTAGTGGTAAGAGATAATATCTTATATATAAATGTATAATAAAAGCATGTATACGCCATAGATGTTAAAGGTGCGTGGCTATCTTGTGACGGGATGTTGGTGTGGTTCCCTACCTAGACAAGTTGCAGAAGTTTCGTGTTGGTAGACGGGGACACAGATAGTCTTTTCCACATAGATACAATTACAAGAAAAATAAAATTTTTTAATTTTTTTGACTTGACAAAAAACTAAACAAAAGTAAAAAATAACCAAATTTATTTTGACGTGTTACCACAACATTGACTTGTGGGTGTTATTTTGAAAATTCGATTCTTCCGATCCCTTGCATACACTGGACCAGGTTTGGCCCACAGTCCTTTTTTAAGACAAGGAGCCCATAAAAATGCAAGTATAGCCGTCAACAATACGCCGTAACACATCATATTACTGAAATCCTGCAAGGTCAAAATAATCTTTGCTCATTCTATGAAATGGAGAAAACTGTCTTCAATTTTTATAATTTAAGTAGACTATAATTTTGTCTTCAATTTTCTGTACATGTTCTATAATGGATACATAAATAATTATAATTATGATTTATGAGTAATTAGAAAGTATTAATTTGGTATTACCTATATTACAGAAATAATAATTATAAAGTCAAAATCGCGTCAATATGTCAAAATAAGGTTAAATTACATCACAGATCAAAAAACGTCATAAATAGGCTCTCTTTTGGTATCTTCAACAATTATACAGCCAATTATTTTTTTATCAAAAAGGGGGCGATTAACCCAGTGCCACCTGATGGTAAGACATCCATCGCCTACGGTCTACGGATATCCGCACAAGTTTAACCATAGGGTTGAAACACAACGAAGTTATAGATAGCTTCTCGGGTTGAGCTTCGGAGTACTTTAGTCTATGTTTATTAATAAGATGGTTTGCCTATTACGGACACGTCCTGTCTCTTCTTTCATACAAAATATTCACAATGCCACACATGTTCTTATTTTTTCCAATCAGGAAATTTTCGTTCAGAATAAGGTGTAAAAGTTTATCTCAAAATTTGAACATTAGTATCTGGATGACTTGTGAGATACGCATCACTAAAATATTATGTCTTTTCACATTTAGAACATCTAATCTCTGTTTATAAATTTCTGAAATTTATCGTTGGCAATTTACATCTCATAACTTTATAAAATCGAAATTTCTATTAGGTACGAATAATAAAAATATGTTGAACATTTTGATTTTTTTTAAAAATGACCAAAACTAAATGCCAATTCGAAGGGGTTTGACACGTACATACAAATACATATATATGTATCTTCACGGGACAAGTAAGAAAATATCGAATGCCAAACATTACCAGTATCTCTAACTAGAATTTGTGAACATCACGATCCTTACAGACCAGGGGGCTGATTATGTATCTCAGTTGCCAACTAAAATGGAATGTGTACATCAAATAGCTGTCAAATGACGGGTTTTATATTTGCCATCTCCAGTGACCAACAGAAATACAGAACAGAAGTAGCAAAAACAAACGACGTCATTTGATGTACACTTTTCCAATTTGAGTTGAGATACATAATCAACACCCTGACCATCCTTTTCAGTATCTTTTCAGGGATGATCACTGGGCAAAGTGTACATCAAATAGCTGTCACATGACGTATTTTGTTTTGCTAGGTATCTCCATTGTTTTTGTTAGTCTCAGGCGATAGCATATTTAAAACACGTCATTTGACAGTTATTTGATGTGCACTTTACCCAGTAATCAAGACTAAAAAGATACTGAATCAGCCCCCTGTCCAGTTTCCTTCACATTCATTAGCCTTTTTAAACACACCAGGTTCGGAGACACTACCCTCGAATAAATCCTGAGTGATTTCACAATAAGAATTTATTAGTTATAGGAATAAGTCTCACTATTTCTCTGAGTTCTGAGAGTTCTCTCCATCTAATACTCTCGCGCTTTCTTACTTCATGCTATTTCTTTCTATGATGAAGGAGAGTGAGAAATAAAATACGTATTTGATTTAAATTATTTTAATAAATTGTAAAAAAATCCCAATCAAATTCTACCGCATAGTCGCAGTTGCACAAGCAACGTAAATTATAAATTTTATTAAGCACACTTCCACTACTACCAGAGTATTGAATCACTTACATTTTAGGATTGCATAAATACGTAATTTAATCATTTAAACGTCAAATTATCATAATTTTGGAAGATCCTTAAATCAATTTTGGCAATCTAAAGACTATTTCGAGGAGCACGGAAGATTTGACCATAAACACAGCCTTCACTGATGCATATTATCGTTCAACCGGAAGCTGGAGTGGCGGTACGTTTCTTCAGCTGTCGAGGCAGAAGCTCGTAATGTTGTACCCTCTTCTGCAGCTGTCCTGTAATCCTGCACCACCTGCAACATCCATTTGGATCCTATCAGATGTATATATGCAATATTATTCAATATTACAATATTATACCCTTAATTTACTTCAATTTATATCAATATAAGAGTTTTTTTAGACACACAATACAATACAACACACAAACACACAACACAACACACATGTATACACATACACACACTCACGCAGGCAACTTTCAAGATTACTTATATTAGTTAATTTTATTTATCCTTATTGGAACAACTTCCGTTTGGTTTCCGGAGGTGGCGTTAATAACTGCGACACAGTCTCTGACTAATGCAGTTATTATCGTTGCAATATGTTGTAATTGTATAATTATTTCAAATATTTTTTTTCAATTTCAATATGCATAGTTAAAACGTAAACAAAGCATAAAACTATTTTCCACCTACCGTAGTCGCATTCGCAGGTTGGTGACGTCATGACTCGTACTAGGTACGACACAGCGTGACAACAAGTGAAACGTTTTTGCGGACTGTTTTAAATGAACTGTTTATAAAAGTAAATATTACAATATTAGTTGTACCTTACGTATGTGTTCTTCCCTGGAAGCAAGAAGCCGAGCGAGTTCATCGCGCCTCCTCTCCAGCTCAGGATCGTAAGACACGGCAAGAGATTTCTCCACGCGTTCAAACTCCCGGTACAAACTTGCATACTCTGCTAAGCTTTGTTTCGCCTCTTGACTGTCCCCACGCCCTTTTGACGTGGCACCATCGAAGTCTTCTCGATGAGTTGGGAGACTGCTTGATAAACATTTCATCATCATTTAAGGTTCTGACTGCTGCTGGACGTATGTATATTTGCCAATAAAATGACCTTGCTGATGGTTTTTCGACGACTCGCGTGGTGTTTTACCCATTACTGCCATCATAACCTACACTTTCGCATTTATAGTAGTATAAAAAATAATCATTTCTTACGTATTGGATTCAAACATTAAGTATTCATCATGGACGTAGCCAGGATTATATATAGAGTAAGGCAGATAAAGAAAAACCCAGAAACTAATCAAATTTTTAGTATAGGAAAATAACCGCGTTTTCCTCGTTTTGGTCCGAGCTTATTTGCAGAAAGCTCGTAAAAGGCGAGCATAGCCTTATCGGCACTATCGCAGTGATAGGTATGACTATATGGTAGAATTTCGGAGCTCCTCTTGCGAGCGATTGGACTCTACCGGTTATGGCTGATTCCTGCCGCCATAACGTCATCACTTGCCATTGACGTGTTCCGGTTTGGAAGATAAGGTAGCCGGTACATTTGCTTTTGGCCTAACATCCCGGTCTCAGTTTGACAACGAACCATTACCTAGGCGGCGTAAATTTCTTACCATCAGGAAATCCGTATGCTTGTTTGCCTCCCAATATCATAAAAAAATATTAATAAGGAGTATCTCACTTTCGTATTAGAAGACGCGCTACTGGTGCTGGCAGGCGCGTGTGATTACTCACCGGACGCGAACGTCTCCATCTAGTTTAGGAGACTCCATCACGCATTAACGGAGGCCGACGGTCTCTTATCGGCAACAATTTTAGAAGTTACCAGGTAGAGTGTCAGATGGTCTACATAGCGCCGAAACCACAATAGTATTTTTTATGTGCTAGTTATATAACTGGATAAATTCAACTCACTTGTACATAGATGTGTAGAAATAATGTGGTCTTGCGATAGCTCGTAAGAATCGAGGTACGATACCCTCACCCTCCCGGTACATGGCCAGCAGTCGCCCGTACGACACGCAGCGTCGAGACGGCACACGTAGTACACGACCGCTTAACCAGATGGCGTTCATACATCCCCCGCTTATGGCCGGCCGCTATTAACATTAAAATGAATTAAAAAAAAACTACTACTTTCAACTGCAAATGTAAACTGTAAAAACAAACTTTCAATTATAAATGGTAAAATAAGTTATCATATTAAAATTGGCCTATTGACTTATTATGTGTTGCCCACTAGAGTGTCTATGTTGATATGATAATGTATGTATGACAATTTTTTTTCTGTGGTCGCCTCTGTGATCTAGCGGTCCGGCGTCAGGCTTCACTTCTTGAGGTCCGGGGTTCGAACAAAAAAAATGTGTATTTTCGAATTTCTAACGAAGATAACGTTGCCCGCGATTAGATATGTGCTCGGTTGGCGATAAGGCTTACGACTATCACATTGTGGGGTTTAGTATCTTCTGCTAGTCGTGGTTAGTAGGTTGTGCCTCTGCCTACCTTTTCGATGATATAGACGTGAACATACTTTTATTTCTCTCTATTTGGCAGAAACATTTACGCAAAAAGTAAAAAATATTTTTCTTGGGATTTTTTCAATGTGCAGATGGCTTCTATTGCGATTTGAAAGAGTATTTTCTTTGTTGAAAAACAACAATTTGAAAATTATCATAATAAGAACTTTCATTATCAAAAATGACAATGACACTATAAAATGATATTTTTCTATGAATATGGAGGAAGGTCGTGAGATTTGGCACTCGATACTCATTTCTTAATGCGTAAGATATGTGCCATTGGCGTAAAGATATGTATGTAGGTACTGATATTTTCACATTCCATATTTTTCTTATATTGGTAAAAAAAGGTTCTTTAAACTGAATTTACGTTTAATATTTATTACAATAACCCATCGATTCAAATAAATGTTGACATTCAGTTATTTCAACGTTGCTGTTATATGCTACATATACAGACTGACTGGTGAGATACCTTCAATACTTATGGAGAGTACTCGGTACTCGATTCTCGTTAACTTGATATAAAAAAATAGATAATTTTTTATCGTAATATCTCTAAAAATAATTGAAATTAGGATATTATAGTCCGTCACGTGCGGCGCGGCACACGACACGCCGCCGCCACCCCCGCCCTCCATCCCGCTACAGCGGTGTCCGCGCGGTGTACAATTATTCCGCAGTTAAATACTGGACTCTCGGTGTACTGTGTACGAAGTTTACTATTTAAGTTATTTAATATTTCGTTTTTATGTTATTTTATTTCATGATATATGTTCGCATACTATCACGTCCTCAAATATTGAAGGTATCTCACCAGTCATCCTGTATACTCGTATATATATATATATATGTGCCTACCCCATAAGGGATTTGGATTGAAGATATATATGTATGTATCTTACATGTACGTATGTTAAGTTCCGTTATTGGCGTTGACAGTGACTCCGTTTAGATAGTCTAAACAGTAAGGCGATACAAGGTTAAATCTTTTCGAAGACTACCTCTTCCTATATTACTACTTACCCTAGTAAAACTCCGCGCTCCATATGTAGGGATATGACCCAAACCTGTAAAATAATTATTTCCTTAGAGGTAAGTATAACATCTACACATATAAATATAATAAATCTGTAGAAGGGTCAATTTTGTACATTGAAAATATTGAAAAAATAAATAGCAGGGGGTGTTACTGGATCGATACCAAACACAAATATGTGATTAAAAAAATTTTTGTCTGTCTGTCTGTATGTTCAGGCATCACGTGAAAACTAACGATTTCGATGAAACTTGGTATAATTATACCTTATTATCCGGGGAATAAAATAGGAAAAATGCGTAGAAAAAAAATAAATCTTAGTTTTTCAGTTTTATCACGCGAAGACCGACATCCGCGCAGAAGGAGTCGCGGGCTGAAGCTAGTTATATAATATAAAAATCGGCATATCATAATCGCTTACAGTCAATATTGATAATCTATCTAAGATAAGGCAACCAACGGTATTTTTCAGTAATTAACAAAAATGTTTTTGCAACAAAATCAATCAATGAAATCAATTAAAAGAAACTTTATTTACGTGAACCATACAAGTGGTACTTGAGTGCGTCGACATTTTAATTTTAACTTACACAATAGGCAACAAAGTACAACAAATCACATTACAGCTTTAGCAGGCCTATCTCTATCTGTAGATAGGTTATTAATATTGGCTATAAATTAACGAAGGGTGTAAATAATTTCAGTCGTTCATTTGGGTTATTGGTATAATAAGTATAATAATCATTTGTATAATAACGATTATAATATTAAAATGTAATAACTAACCCATTTGGTGTGCTATTGAAAGCGGTATATTTGAAAGAGGTTGTTGGATTTTCATTCCATTTAAAACCTGCAAAAAATCAATATTATGATCCTCTTCCAAGAAAATAAATCTGTCGACTATTTGCAAAAAATGCTAGAAAATGCTTGCTTGAATGCACTGAACACCAGTAATTTTATTATACGACGAAAACCGAGTCGAATTATTAATTACCACGTCGCGATTTATTCATTATTTTTTTGAAAGATGGCCGATTCCGAGGTGGTACTACCCTAATTGAATCGACATCCCACTGGTGATTTTTGAGTAGTTCTTAAAAATACACAAACTTTCTTTGTTAATAGTGATGACAACATAGGCGAACATTTATTTTACTGCTCTCTCTGTGGTTTAGCGTTATGACGTCGGACTTGACTTCTGGAGGTCCCGAGCTCGATCCCCGGATCGGCCAACAAAAAAATTAGAAAATGCATATTATCAAATTTCTTATAAAAGTAACGGTGCCCGGGATTAGATAAGTGCCCGGTTGTCAACTATCACATTGTGGGACTTAGCGTCTTCGGATAGTTGTTGGTGCTCTGGTTGTACAAATGTCTACCTCGCGTATACCTACGGCTGCGAATATATGTACTAACTAAATTCATATTAAATGTATATTAATACTATAGTAAGTAGTGTTTTAGATACAGGTTGTGTAAGTCTTCTTAAATTGAAAAGAAGTCAAAATCTCTCTAACTAAACGTATATTTCACAAAATCTTTAAACATTAGATTTCTAAAGTACTAACTCTACTAAAAATAACGTTGCCCGGGATTGGATATATGCCCGGTTGGCGATAGGCTTGCCACCTATCACATTATGGAACTTAGCATCTTCAGCTAGTCATGGGTGCCCTGGTTGTGCCTCTGCCTATCCGTTCGGGAATATGGGTGTGAGGGTATCTTTTATCACTACATAGTATAAAACAAAATCGGCTCCTCTGTCCCTATGTTCCTTTGTATGCTTAAATCTTTAAAACTACGCAACGGACTTTGATACGGTTTTTTTATAGATAAGGTGGTTGAAAAGGGTAATGAATGTGAAGGAAGCAAGACAGGTTTGTCAGTATCGTGAGGTCTGGCACTCGAAACTCTGTGCCTACCAGTAAGGGACTTGGCGTGAAGATATGTAAGTGGTTGAAGAAGAAGGTGTATATGTATATTTCAGAACAGTGCGAAGCCAGGGCTGGCCACTAGTTATGTATAAACGATACCTGCTGTAAGTTTACGCCCACGTTGTGCGATGGCTCCGTGCTCTTGCTGACCACAAAGGGGATGTTGTGTGGCGGCAAAGCACTTGTGATCGGTACCCGCGCCACATTCTGCTTCATTTGCGACGAAACAGTTGGCATTTCGTAACGACGCGTACGGTACCGTACTCGTCGGGGGTGACGCTCCTGATTATATCACAAAAATAAGAATCTTCAGTCGGTGAATAAATATTAACAATAATTATACGTTTTCGTAAATATTACATGTACACATAGAATATGTATATATTTGTGTATGAATGTATGTATTTTTAATGTATTATGTATGTCAATGCTTTATATGTTTTGTATATGTTTTGCCCCGTCAGGGACTTGGCGTTAAGATATGCATTACGTACAGAGTTCTTGTCTTCTTGTCTTTGTTGTCTGGAAGATTGCTTTTAAGCGATAAGACAGCCCTTTGTATAATATATTTATGTTGTTTTTTTTTTATATCGTGTATATTTGCATTCATTTTGTATAATGAATAAATAAACACATATCTTAACACCGAGTCTTTTGCGGGGTGGGTAGAGCATATCGAGTACCAAGTACGATCCTTGCACATCTACCTAACTTTATCCAGACTCATTAAACTTTTTCTAAAAATACCCTGGTGTCGAACACTTTAAACACAACCTTCGGATAATACCGAAGCCATTTGATCTCGTAATGTGAACCTAGGTCTCGCCGGGTGCCTACATCCATCCACATTCGTGTTGTATATCTTATCATTGATCTTTCAACAACAGGAATAAATGTTGTATTCAAGTTTTAGTCTATAGCTACTCAAACGTAAATCCTACCCACCTACTCTGTGGTCTGGCGATCCAGTGTTGGATTTGACGATGCCCGAGATGCAATAATATATTCCCGGTTAGCGATAGGCTTGCATTGTGGGACTTAGTATCTTCGGCTAGTCGTGGTTGTCTTTGTAGTTTCTCTGCCTACCTCTTCGGGAGTACGGGCGTGAAGATAATATATTTTTAAGACAGCTCTTTAGCAAATGCTCCTCACCCTTTCTTTAAGTATTGTGTTTGCCTCAAGGTTCCCTGTAGCTTCTTCTTCTTCGTTATCTTCATTTCTTTCTCGCTCTAACCAAATGGAATTAAGTACATTTTTAGAAATTAAAAAAGAGTTTACGTTTACTTAATAATTGTAACACCATAAATCATCTAATATTACTTCCTTTTTTATGATATTGGAAGGCAATCAAGCAGACGGGTTTTCTGATGGTAAAAAATTCACGACGTTGATCCGTTGCCAACCTGAGACCGGGATGTTGAGGCTCGATCAAAAGTAATTTTACCGGCTACCTTACCCTCCGAACTGGGATACGTCAACGGAAAGCACTGATGCTATGGCGGCAGGAATAG
>NJDD01003156.1:264359-278868 GCA_002245505.1 Calephelis nemesis
TAAAGGAGGAAAGAGACAACTCACGAGCTTGTTTATTGTTCTTAAGCGATGTCCCGCGCTGAGGAAGTCGTGGCTCAGGCGAGCGTATGGCACGATTGTGGTTAAATAGCTCTACCACCGGTCTCTCTTCTGTCTGCTTCAAATTTGTACCTACGAAAAGGGCAATTAACCTTGGTGTTACGCTCGCTGATGTTCGCATTAGTTAGAGTTCTAAGAAAGAGCTGGTCTGATAATGAGAAAAGGCACTACCCGGTGATTCGGGAAAAAGTAAAAAAGTATCTTCACGCCCATATCCCCGAAGAGATAGGCTGAGGCACAACCAGGACATCTACGACTAGCCGAAGACACTAAGTCCAACAATGTGATAGGTGACTTATCGCCAACCGGGCGCATATCCCATCTCAAGCAACATTTTTTTGTTAGAAAATTGGAAAAACAAAAATTTCTTTTCGTTGCCCGACCCAGGAATCGAACCCGGGACCTCATGCCGTCAAGTTCAACACCTAAACCGCTAGACCACATAAGAAATGTGCTACTACATAAGAAATGAAAAATGATAAATTAAAGGTTTACAAAACATATATACTATATTTATACACATATATAATGAGAGTGTGGAGAGATCTAGAGACCTGAGCCCTTACCATGAGTTTACGGCTTGTCAAGTTTACTATACTCGCTACCGTCTCTGTAAATTATTTGTATGAAATCTATAAACAGCGCTACAGCGAGTCAGATATTTCGTTAGCTTTCTGTATAACCACCCAACAATTATATTTCTTCGTATATATGGTACCGCTAGCAAGGATTAAATGTATCTCATGTATGTTTGTATGTACGCAGGATCCAAGGATCTAAAGAAAGTAACACTTTAAAGCATTTTTACATAACTTGAACAGTTTTAGTGCAAAAAAATAATATTTCTCCTTTCATAAAATCTTTAAAAAGAATATTGTAAATATTATTCAATAAGAAATTGTCCGAGAAGATTTAATTTCAAAGTAAAGTATTGATTTATTAAAGTTTTCATTTACTTTTTTTATTTTTATAATATTGGAAGGCAATCAAGCAGACGGATTTCCTGAAGGTAAGAAATTCACGCCGCTTCACGCTAAATACACGAAACGTGATAATGGTGCGTTGTCAACCTGAATCCGGGTTTGTTAGACCTCGAGCAAAACTTAGTTTACCGCCTACCTTATCTTCCGAACCGGAACATGTCAACGGCAAGCTCTGACGTTATAGCAAAAGAAATAGGTACGGCGGTGGTACCGATCCGGGTGAGGCGCTGCAAAACTCTACCTAGGTGGTTAGATTTCACGAACTAACACAGGGAAAACAGCATTTTAAGCATTGTGTACTGTGTGTTGGTCCCTGGGCAAACTTTGTATCGAAAGTGGTCGATACTCCATTACCTTTGGAATCTATTAACTTTCATTTAAAAGAAACTGATTCGAAGACTGTCACAACGACGATAACATTGAAGATTTACTGCCTTATTCATAAAAAATAGTTAAGTAACCTCCTAAGCATTGCTTAACTAATCATTTGATTAAGCCTTAAGCATTGCTTAAAAATTTGTTATTCATAAAGTTCATTTTGACATTGCTTAGTTAAATACTGCTTAACTTGGTAGGTTTTGGTAGAAATGTGGCTGTATGCGTATTTCTTTTGCTAAAAGTGGATTAAACAATTGTCATCCGTTATCAACATCGTTGTTTCTGAATACGGTGTCGGACATCTATAACCTCTTGCTAAAGAGTATTTATATTTCTACAATAAAATACTCGTACATATTGTACTACAATAAAATTAAATTTATTAGAGTAAATAAAGTTGATGCAACATAGACACAAAACGTTTAAATTGATACACTGCATTTCAAAAATAATGTTTTTAATGCATCTACATTATGTTACTAAGCTTAATATAAAAATGATGTCATTTCTGTAATATTTTTCCGTGTTGGCTCGAGTTCCTTTGTAGAAAGTAGAATAGACCATCTACCATCTAACAGGAGTTAAACAGCGCGTAAAAATCGAGCATAGGCTTACCGTCACTAGCACCGTGACAACTTACTAGGAGGTGAATTTCGCAGCGACTCACCGGGATCGGTACCACCGCCTTACATATTCCGGCCGCCATAACATCAGCGCTTGCTGTTGAATTGTTCCGGTTCGTAGAGTAAAGTAGCCGGTAAACTTACTTTTGCTCGGGGCTTGACATCCCAGCCTCAGGTTGGAATCTCACCATTGACACCTTTGGTGTCTCTAGACGGCGTGAAATTCTCACAATCAGAAAATCTGTCTACTTTTATGCTTCCAATATCATAACAAAATGCTCTGGAAAACTATTCGTTTCTTCGTAGGAGTCATTGGCCATCTCCATAATAAAACATGTTATTACAGTCCTATATTGTTCCAAAATCCAACATATCCCATCCAATTTTGTCCACACTTCAACGAAATCAAAATATTTCAATGCGTGTATTATAAAAAAATCATAAGAATACACAAGTAAGCCATATTAAATGGCTAGTTGTTGCATTTTGTCAATGCACATAAAATCAGCTGTTTGAAATTTAGTCAGCCATTTTGTTGATTAAAATTTTAAACAAAGGTCCGAGGTTGCTTAAAGTGACAGCTATATAAGAGTATATTTAAACAAATGATTAACTCTAAATAGCGTTTATGAATAAGAATTTTTTTAAGCATTGCTTAAATTGGTGATTAAAAGTTAAGCAACGTTTATGAATAAGCCTGTTAGAGCTTAATGAAAATAATAATAATATAATAATAATAACGAAAATATATACAATTTACCATTATTATTGAGCGGTTTGTTTGTTGTGTGCCGGATACGGATTTTGGTTTGATTTTGATCTCGCCGTTCTTGTTCCTTTTCCGTCCCACCGCCACCTAGACATAGTTTAACTTTATTAGTATAATTGAAGCCCGTAAGAATTTGAGGTGTTATAAGTTTGACGAGTGTGTGTGTGCATGTATGTATGTATGTGTGTTTGTATGTATATATATATGTGTGTGTGTGTGTGTCTGTGGCATGATAACTTTTGAACTTTTTTGAACGGATGGACAGATTTCAATGTCGTTTTGTTTTTGTTGTTTCGAAGTTGTTCTTGGCTCCATTACATACAGAGGCTCTGTATATAATGGAGCAAGAATTATGGAGTTTATTGAGAATTTTTAGTTTAAAGTTATTTTAAGCCAGTGCTTCTGGAATAACAAAACATTTTTCTACGCTGACATAATCGCTAGCAAATGTTATATTAGTTATTTGCAGCAAGTACTAACAAGACATTGTTATGATTCTGTATTGGAAGAATAGGTAATACAAACTGAAAAAATAAAAAAAAGGTTTTTACAATTCGTCACTTTTAATTAACGTGAATCAAAAATTATTTTGCATTGTGTTATAGTAACAATTTGTCACGGGCCGAAAATAATATTATTATATAATTATAATATAATTTAAAATTGTAAACTATGTTAAGGCCCTATACTTGTCAGCCAGAAGAGCCAATCGCCGCACTCCCCCGTTCCATGATTACTATGAACATCGGCGCTCTAAAGTAAACGTCTTAAGCGACAAATCACTATTTTTTACACTAAAAAAGTAATTTGAAAAAAAGTATAAAAACTGAAACACTTATCTTTTAGGTATAGTACTTACCTAAGTTTATGTTAAATCTGGTGTCGATATTTTCATAATTCAAGTAGACAGTTGGATTTTTCCAAAAAAGGGTTAACTTTTTGATTTTTTCCTATCGAGCAAAGTAAAATAAATCGTGTTTTGGAAACACTAGTCTTATAAAGGATATTTATGTTAATCTTGTGTATTTTTGTCACCAAGATCCATGATTGCTTTGTATAAAAAAACATTATATTGCTGACGTATTTTAGCATACATGGACCCTTAATGTATTAAATATAATGTAAATGTTTATCGACTCTAATTCATATTTAGGAATTAATTATTTTATTACAAAAAAATGTAATTATATATGGGATTTATTTAAGCGAGAATTATCATTATTGCTTTGTAATTTTATTTTGAAGTCAGTCAATTGCTTGGCTAACACATTGCTTTATCATAGGTACCTGACCCAAGTGATTTAAATTATTTGACGAGATAATAGAAGGAACATCTAGCTATCCATGCTTACTGGGAAACCAAAACATTCAGTAGTGATTTTGTACTGGGTAAGGGAAATACAACTTATAAATTGTAATAGGAAACATGATAAAAAAACATCACCTTTTAATAGAAATAAATCGTCATTTTAACATGGTGCAAAAAACCACACATACACATACATATCTTCACGCCAAGTCCCATACGGAGTAGACAGAGAGTGTCGACTGCCAGACCTGGCAACCCCGACAAACCTGTCTGGCTTATTTCACATTCACTACCCTTTTCATACAAACACGCCGGTTTTGGAGCCTCTTGACCCCACCCTCGGATAATATCTGCGTGATCTGATCATGGAATGTCAACCTTGGTCTCCCCGGGTACCCACATCCATTCACATTCGCATTGTATGTCTGCTTTGTCAATATTTCATCTTCATTCTTGACCAAACCAGCGGAGCATGCCCTTTCGCATTTTAACACCAATCCTTTCTTTCAATCCTATTCTTTCTCGGGTCTCACTGTTACTGATACGGTCAGCGAGCATTATCTTTCCGTAGCGCTCTCATTTCGACTGCATTTATCCTTCTTTCATGCTTTTTCCGAAAAAAGATCACGAAGCCATATTAGTACTGGATATTACAATCCTAACAAAGACCTACCACTTTACTACAAAAAAAAATTAAAAGCTCGTTGAACAGCGTTTTACTAATCAGAGTCTAAAATTGAATTCTTAATCATGCTGGTCCACATGTAGCATTTTATTTGCTGGATGTCAATTTTAATAGTGTTTATCTAAACAGACGTCTTGAGTTTTTTTTTGTAGTAAGAACTTAGTGTATCGTGTCTTTCCTCGTTTGTCGCCAAATCTAATATGAGTTTGAGTAATGAGGTCACCGCTCTACTCATACCCTGACATGACATCTTTGACGATTTAGGACTGATTTTGAATAATTTAAATCCGACTTTGTTAAATCGTGTAACTTGAAGCAAATTTCAACTTTACTTGTGGCAAATGTTAAATGTTTGTTCATTGACATAACAAGACTCAGAAAGAGAGGTAAATAGTGCTTTTTAACAAATTAATCTCAGGCACAGGGTAAATTGCAAAATTAAAATTCGCTGGATCTAATTGAACATTTTTTATAAGATAGTCAACGAACAAGCACACGGGTCTCATAATGGTAAAAGACAACCGTGGCCTCTAGACACCGTAGATGCTATAGGTGCGTCACTGTCCTTGGGCCGTTGTTAGTGCAAGTCTACTGATTACACTCCGGACCGGAGCACGACAGAGTCATTGGGAGGGCAGCAAAAATTAAGGCGGTGGATCCCAACGCACTCTACCACTCCAATATTTTATGAATGACATTACATTCCAAATTATTTATTATACACAGACCTTCACTGTAATTTTATTTATTTTAAATATTTTAGGTATATAGTAATTTATGACATTTGGTTCGTTGTTTTGTTTGACATTTTGATTGTTTTCATTTTAATTTTATGAATTGACATGTAAGATAAAAAAAACATTTTTATTGTTATGTTGTCTACCAAAGAATGTGATAGTAAAAATACACAAAAGTTGTTTTTGTTAGAAGCTGAGTGAATACTATTTCTTTTTTGTAACATAAACAAAATTAAAAAAATTTCATGTCGAGATATTGACTTACTTTGACTAAAGTACATACCATATACTCTACTAGCCTTGAGCGAATACGGATTGCAATTTTAAGGCAAGCGCAATCGGTAAACTCAATGAACAAATAATTTTAGAGACAGGGGGCAAATAATGTAAAACGCTCATTCATAAACCAAAAAAGAATTCAAAACTTTTGCATTTTCTAAATTTTCGTAATTCATACGAAAGTTTTAGAAATTGCAAAGCGACATAGTTTAAAACCTTTGTGAAGAGCTAAACGTGTACCTATGTAGGTGTACACATGTGTGTTCAAAGGACTTTTTATACAATTTTCCAAAATTTTAATTGAAAAATTCCTTGACACATTCAATCTAATTTTATAAGCAGTATTTAATAATGTCTCTATGTACTGTTTTTTCGATTTTTTTTTATAATCTATGCTTTAATTTACTTGTTAATCTCCCATGGAAAATGAGGAGTGTTATAAGTTTGACGTGTCTTTGCGTTGTGTTTATATCTATAAACCGATTTCAATGCGTATTTTCTAAAAACCTACATTACATAATGCACAATGTATAGAAATGATGAACAGTACAAAATTGCAGCTATTTTTCGGACCAATGTAGTGTGTGCAAAGAGTGTGTGGCAGTACATACAAAAAAAATATTTTGGGGGAATTTCTGCATAAATTAATTTAAAAATGTTAAATAACCTCCAACAAAACCTCTGTGTAGAGTTGCTAAGAGCCACAATCAAGTCACATTTCAAATTAAAAATTGTATACAAATCGATCTATTCGTTTAGGAGTTATGATGCCACAAGCAGTGAATTCACCAACATAGCTACAAAATGCTAATTTATCTATAAAATATTTTTTGCACGCACCAAAAAACGTGACTCATGCCGCGTTACCTCACTCTGAGGCGAGAAGTGCAAGCGAGAGCGCGGAACAAGCGACAAAGAGGCACAATCGCTTCTTATGACGTTTTCACGTTCAACTATCGTCAGTAAACTGTCTTTACAGACAACCGCTTTTTTATTTCTTTTTTTTTAATATGCATAAGCAAAAAAAATACCTGTTGCGGCACCAGTTTCTTTGGGCACGTGTCTCCTCCTTGTGTTAGGACTCTTGGTCTTTACAAGATTGTTAGTAATTTTGGCACGGCTTGTTATTCTGGAAATAGCAATCACATAGTATATCTACTGGCTGGCACGACATATATTGGTGGCGATTCTGTTGTTCACAAACTAAACTTATTTTAGATGCATGCAGACATGCTATCTTTTTTTTATGATATTGGAAGGCAAACAACCAGACGGATTTCCTGATGGTAAGTAATTCACGCCGCCTAGAGACACCAAAGGTGGTAATGCCAACCTGAGGCCGAGATGTCAGGCCTTGAGCAAAAGTAAATTTACCGGCTACCCTAACCCTCCGAACTGAAACACAGGAATAGGTAACGCGGTGGTACCAATCCGGATGAGTCACTACAAAACTCTACCACCTAGTCAGATCTCACGGTGTTAGTCACAGTAAGCGTATGCTCGCCTTTTACGAGCTGCCTCGCAGGAAAGCAGATGGTCTATTCTGCAAAGGAACCCGGACCAACACGGGGAATTTTTAAATGAAACACAAACAAAAGAGATGGAACATATAAGACATGTCAGATTAGTCCGGACATGTCAAATCGTGCTGTTTTTATAAACTTATTCCGAGTGATATGAACTTCTGTAGAAATGTCGTACCTATACATACTAATTTGACAGCACTAAAAGTGTTTTGTTTCTTTTTATTACTTTCACGTTGAAAAAGGATAGCGATAACCTAAAATTAGTTTAGAGGGTGCTCAACAAAACTACTTGGTTAAATGTCAATTTTGTCAATCAACTGACAGTTAAAAAAAATCATGTTTTCGAGAAATTTTCTTAATTTTTTATGTTCCAATGAAATCTCACCCAGACAAGTTGTCAGTGAAGCGAACATCGAACCCGGTAGCGTATTCTTCCTGTAGATCATCACCGCAGGCCACTTCATGAGACGCATTCTCCACGCTACGTTCGGCAATCTCATTCAAAGCTATTTTAATATTAAAAACAAATAAATATAAACAAACAATAAAAACAAATCTAAATCCATCTTTGTCGATCGATATAAAAAAAGGAATTAATTTTTTTTAAATATTTCTATAACATAAGTAGCCTTAATTACTCATTATTAGACCAGCTTTTTTGGCAGTGAAGTTCGTAAACATAGTGTAACTGTTTCAGAGATTAGACGGAACAAATAGATAGACAGGCAAACGAAAAATGGTAAAAATGTTATTTTATGTACATACATTCATAAGCGTATAGTGTGTGTGTGTGTAGTAAACACCGTTTATTTTAATATTACAAACAAACACTCCAATTTCATTTATTTGCATGTATAGATTGTTTCAATAATTATTACGCGTAGTAATGTTTTCGAAAAAGTAATAATCAGCTTATCGATCAGCAACATGTTTTTTTTAAAAACGATCAACTAATACAAAACTAAGACTTTCAAACGAAATCATTACTTAGTAATGATTTCACTACTTATCATTACTTAGTAATTATTTCATCTGTAAGTCTTATCCTTAGTAATGAATGATGAGGAGTGTATCCTCCAATAGTATTACAGCTTCAAGCTGATAGCCGATCTTAAGTAGCCCTATCTTTGATCTTAGATGATTAATGAAATTGGCCGTTACTTGTCTTTCTGTGTACCTTTTATGTGTCTTGCAACTTAAGTATTTAGCATATTTACGCCCATATCACCGACGCGGTAGGCAGAGGCACAACAAGGGCATCGTCGACTAGCCGAAGGCACTGAGTCCCACAATGTGATAGGTGGCTTGCCTATCGCCAACCGGACACATCCAATCCCGGGCAACGTTATTTTTATTAGACAATTGAAAACATTATTTTTTTGTTGCCCGAACTGGTGATCAAACCCGGGACCTCAAGAAGTCAAATCCGATGCCGGACCGCTAAACGACAGAGGCGATAGACTCGAGTATTGGAGTTATTTAATTAGCCCGTCCAATATATAGGTAACTTTTATGTTAAATGGTAAACAAGCAAGAACTTTCTGATGGGAAGAAAAACATCTATATTTTGACACCAGAAATGACAATGGCGAGACCAAACAGAGGCTAAGATGCTACGACTTTCTAGTTTATAAATAAATGAATGAATGAATGAATACACTTTATTATGCACCAAAATTAAAAAAAATACACACTCTTTCACTTATAATATTAACTTAGATGCACAAAGGCTAATTTACTTGTTACCCAAGCGATATAGATACCAAAACTGTTAATAATTCGTCGTCATTCTGAGGCTGGGATCTTAAAGCCATTAAAGCGATCCAAGTTTAGAAAACTACAGTTTCGAGAACGCTGCAACTGTATTATAGTAATAAGTGGGTTTATTACCGTCACCATCCGCTCGAGAACGCTGCATTCGACGGTTTGGCTTCTCTTTTACTGGCTGCCGACCCTAAATTAGTGGCAGATTAGAAACTTACATTTTTGTTAATTTTAGAAGAAAAAACAAGCACAGCGATTTCATAGGGTAAGAAATACACTCCACGTATACAGGGAGTAAAAAGATTAAAGATGCATTTTCAAAGATTTCGAACGTCTACCTCTCTGTAATAACGTCAATGCTTTTCCTGTCATGTATTACTTTTGAGGGAAGATAATCTGGGGGGTTACCATAAGCTCTTAAAACAGTACTATTTCAACAATACTAATTGTCAGTCGAGAAAGACAACCTTATGACGTATACCATAAAGTTGCTTATAAATGCAGACATTTAGCAAGATGGAAATAATACTGCTATAGGTGTTCATGGTAGGGCCCCTGGGGCCCAACCATAAATGCTTATAGCAGTATTGTTTCCATGTTACTTAATGTCAACTTATAAATGCAACTTTATGCTATACGTCCTAAGGTTGTCTTTCTCCGATGACTATAGTTATTATTAAAATAATATTGTTTTAATAGGTTAAGTCCCTGGTCTACTCATCCTGAATGTGGCAACACATTACTTTTCCTGTTCATTAGCGCCTTGTATTTTTATCGTCAAAACAATCGTTTTCTTATCTAATATACATGCGGATTTTGTATTTTTTTATTAACGATATTTAATGTTTAATTTAGTAGTTAATAATAAAAAAAATGTAAATAATAAAAAAACCTTAACTGGTAATCATGACCAACATGTAAAAAGAGGAAGGAAAACTTTTGACGTATTTGTAACATTGCTCGTGATTAAGGCACGTTACGAGTAAATTTGAGAGAAGATGGCGGGAGTTAGTACTTTACAAATCTAATTTTAAAGAGTTTGTGACATGTACGTTTATTAAGAGAGATTTCGACCTCTTTTCAATTTAAGAAGACTTACACAACCTGTATCCAATCATCACATTCTTACTATAGCATTAATATACAATTAGTTAGTATATTCACGCATATATATGCGAGGTAGACAGATGTACAACTAGAGCACCCACGACTAGCCGAAGATACTCAGTCCCACAATGTGATAGGTGACAAACATATTGCCAATCGAACACCTCTTCATTCCTTGGCAACGTTGTTTCTATTAGAAAGTTGAAAATCCGGACCTCAAGTTGTCCATTGGCAACACCGGACCACTAGACTGCAGAGACGAACATAGTGCATATCTAAGGAATCATCTTTTTAACCCACTTCGAAAAAAGGAAGGTTATATGTTCGACTTCTAAATTATTTTTTTGTTTAGATACTTATGTCGATCGATTTCACAGTCGTTTCTTAAGTTTTTTTCTATGAAATACCCGAACTTTGAGGTGGTCCGATTGCCAAATATGGATCTGATAATTGAATTCGAGGGTACCCGTATACTTCGACTAAATCGTTATTTTATTCGATTTCGGTTTTCTGCATTTTACTAGGTGGTAGAGTTTTGCAACGACTCGCTCGGGTTGGTACCACCGTCTTATTAATTCTTACCACCTTAACGTCAGTGCTTGCAGCTGACGTGTTCCGGTTTGGAGGATAAGGTAGCCGGTAAACTTACTTTTGCTCGAGGCCGAACGTCTCGGCCTTAGGTTAGCAAGGTTAGGTTAGCAAACTACCATCTTTGGTGTCTAGGCGGCGTGAGTTTCTTACCATCAGAATTCCCTCTGCTTGTTTGCATATCTTAAAAATAAATTTATATGATTATAGAACAAACGGGTTCTACTGATGGTGAAAAACGTCTTCTGTAGACACCACAGACGTTAATGGTAAACTGACTTACTGCGTTGGGTCCGCGGAAGACCTGTCCCAGCATGCGGTGTTGTTCAAGAGTGGCATGATCAAGATAACTGCGTCTCTCCAATCGACGACGCTCAGCAGGCACCTCTGTGACCAAGAGATCTATAGGGCAACACTAGCAAGTATATTCAAAATCCTTACTAATAATGTAAATGCTCAAGTTTTTATGTTTTTTTTAAATCTAAAAAAATTTAACCGCCTCGTTGGTCAAGTAGCTAGTACACACGCCTAGCTACACTGACCAACCGCGAGGCTTGGGTTCGATTCTCGACGGGAGCAGGCATTTGTGTGATAATTATCTAAGTTTCTATATTTTGGCAGTTGCTAATAGGCTGTCTTTTAGGCAGGTATCTTCTCGCCCATATCCCCGAAGAGGTAGGCAGAGGCACAACCAGGGCACCCACGAATAGCCGAAGACACTAAAATCCCACAATGTGATAGTTGGCAAGCCTATCGCCAACCGGGCACATATCCTATCCCGAGCAACATAATATATGCGTTGTAAGTAATCTTTTTTTATAGGCGTTTCATAAAGATGTTGGGTATCTGTGTTTTCTACCTCATGTGTCTTTACCCATTAGTTTCACCTTAAAGAATCATTTGCATCACCTTGTTGCGTGGCGGTCAACAACTGTCACATATTTCTCACATAAACATTTCTTTTTTATAGAATCAGTTACCAAGGGCGGTATTTCCAACCAAATACGACTTAGGAACATTCAAGAAAAGAGCGTACTCATTCTTTATAGTTCGGATACGCATCTTTAGCACTATGGTGTTGTTGCGGGTGTTTGTACGTACCGAAAACATTCCATAAATTGACCCCCCCAGCTCGTTTGCCTCCTTCTTTCTTTTTTCAGTTTTTGGCATAAGCGTAGCATTTGCCATTAGTCAAGCTAAAATTCCAATAAAGGTAAATTGTTCCAAATTAGTCATAAGTCATCAAAGAAAGAAATGCAAGGGTCTTCAGTAAAGCGGTTGCTTTATTACTCAAGCTTATTTAATGAGATTTGGTGGCAAAGAGGAAATACATGATAAACTTTTTTTCATGATCATTTCATTTGTGCTCTTTTACTGGACAATATTGTACAAAATGCCACGTTTTAAATTGTCAAATTAAGGCCCCATACTTAGTCAGCCAGAAGAGCCAATCGCCGCACTCCCCCGTTCCATGATTACTATGAAATATTGCGCTCTAATGTAAATTTCTTAAGCGACAAATCACTATTTTTGACACTATAAAAGTAATTTGAAAAAAGTATAAAAACTGAAACACTTATCTTTTAGGTACTTATCTATGTTTATGTTAAATCTGGTGTCGATATTTTCATAATTGAAGTAGACAGTTGGATTTTGCTTTCAAAAAAGGGTTAACTTTTTGATTTTTTTCTATAAAGCAAAGTGAAATGAATCGTGTTTTGGAAACACTAGTCTTATAAAGCATATTAATATTAATCTTGTGTATTTTTGTCACCAAGATCCATGATTGCTTTGTATGAAAAAAACATTATAGTGCTGACGTATTTTAGCATACATGGACCGTTAACTAATTTCATTCAACATAAACACGAAATTCAATAATTACGAAAAAACTACGACCGTCTTTCTCAGTTCTCTCAATGGCGGCAAAACTCTCGCTTCCTCTTATATAAAATATACAGTATTTTATTATAGAGTTATATACCTAGAGTTTTTTTTAATGAAAGTGTCGTTGAAGTAGTAATATTATCTAACTGTTTGCTATAGTGTGGTTGTCGTTGTTTTGGAGGCGGTATTAAGCTATCCGCAGGGGATGCAATAAGTGCTGAGAGCGTACGGTTACTGTTACATTTGTTTTATGAAAGTTTTCACTTGTGAGGAAAAATACGAAACCGTTTTGATATTTTCTAAATATTGAAACCAAACTGAATGTAGCTTTCGCAAGCGTCCTACATACTTTTGGGGATATTGGTGATTGATTGATAACTAATTATAAGAAATTTAATTAAAATGAAACAGATTTTAAAACTTGGAAACATTGATCTAATTGCTATTTAATAACACTTTAAACTATGATTAAAATTATTGATAATTATTATTATTTTTGGTTAACTTCCAATATTAATTAACTATCTACAAATAGAGTTATAGGACTTCTAAAGTTTTGTTGCTAAGATATTTTTATTAATTATTGAAATATAACAGAGAATGCCTAGTAACTGACCAAATTAACCCAACTTTTATCTTAGTTATCTTATGCCCGATTTCACCAAGGTCCCCTATATTTTAAGGGACTTTTAACGTATTTTAGGGGACTGTTTTATATGAAAACAGTCCCGTAAGTAACGTTAAAAGGTCCCCTAAAGTATAGGGGCTCTTGGTGAAATCGGGCATTAGATCTATATATATATATTAAAAGGTATATTCACGAACGTATTCCCGTAGAGGTATTTGATAATACGAACATATTTCCGAAAACACTAAAGTTTAACATTAATAATTAATCTATCTGTAGTGCTATTCTAGATAAGTTTCCAGGCAACTGTTATTTTTCAATAATTAACAAATACATTTTAGCAACAAAACTCTAGTAGGTCTATCTCTATCTATAAATAGGTTGTTAATGTTGGTCCTACAATGTGACCCCTATCCAGGGGCGTAGCTACCGTGGTATCAGCCGTAACAATTATATTATGGGGCCCCCGGACCACGAGGGCCCCCAACGTGCATAAGCAAATATTAATAAAAACTTTAATATTTTATTTTATTCCTGAAATTCCTTTAGAAAAACTTAAATCAATATCAGATATCTACTTAAATGATTTAAAAAATCAGTATCATTAATTTTATGCATTTTATTGGGAAATCTTTACCCTTCTAAATAAGTTTTGATACGTTGCCCCACCAAGGCACGCTACGCCACTGCCCCTATCACATCACAGAAAGCCTATTCAATCCCAGGCAAAGTTATTTATTATTAAAACGTTACAAAAACAGTTTCTTCTTTGTGTCCAACCCGGAGATCATGAAGTCAAGTCCAACACCGAACCGCTAGACCCCAGAGGCGCTAACACTGACAGAAAATGTTTTTTTGTAGGTAAATAAATACATATAATCATTATTAAACTAAGTAGCGTATGTTACGTAACTTATGACTCGAAAACTACTTGACGGATTCGAAAAATATATCGTTATTTTTTTAGATTCGTCATAACCCTGAATAGCAGATAACTATTAACACATTATAAAATTCGGTAGGTGTTAATTAGTTCGCCGGAACAGTTAGTATTATCAAAGACTATACTGTATACTAATATAACTAATAATATAATAATCTCTGGTATTAGACAGATTAAGATTTCGCTTGAAACACATTTTTTTAGGTTGAGTCTGAACAGTGATAA
>NJDD01003161.1:0-14627 GCA_002245505.1 Calephelis nemesis
ACCGGTAAAAACTGAGAAAAAAACAAATATAAATCAAATAATAATAATAATACAACTGAAACGTTATTAAATGAATTTATGACAAAAATTATATTACTTATTAGATTATATTAAATTATTAGAAAATATTTAATTATTGTGAATTGTTTTTTCTTTTATTAATTTCTAAGGCTTCTAAAGCATTTAGCCTTCTTACCTTTATTACAATAATGTAGGATCGAAAAATTTTTTGTAGGATTAAAAGCATGCATGACCTTCGTCCCTCAGATGTTTGCCAAATGTAGACTCCCCTTTACCAGTACGCCAATTTCTTATATGTTCTTTTAATCGTACTGAAAAAGACCTCCCAGTCTGTCCAATATACTCTGCTTTACATCCCTCACATTCCAACCTATAAACACTACTACGCACCATTTTTGATGTCCTAGTTTTGTTATTGAAGAGAAGGTGTTTTAAAGATCCAGACGTGTAAAATACCGGTTGACAATCTTTGATCATCCTGGCTAATTTATAGGATATCTTACCCAGAAAAGGCAGTCTGGCATACCTTTTATTATCACTAGAGGTCTTTTGAATGATACCTGGATATATAAAACGATATACTTGTTTCTTTTCTTTTCTCTTCAATAACAAATTAATGAGTTTAGGATAGTAGCCATTATTACTGGCTACAGCTTTAATGGTTCGAAGTTCAGATTTAAAATCTTGGTCATTTAAAGGTAACGACAATAACCTATGTAACATTGCATAGAATGCAGCATATTTGTGAGTTCTTGGATGGTTGGAATCTGAGGAAATGATATTATCACAAAACGTGTCTTTTCTAAATATTGTAAAGTGATGCTTATTTTCTTTGAAGAAAATGGTAAGGTCCAGAAAATTAATTTTATTTTGCCCTATTTCCATGGTAAATTTAATGTTTTGGTTAAGAGAATTTAAGTACATTAAAAATTTATCCAATTCATCTTTGGAACCCGTCCAAAGACAAAGCACGTCATCAACATATCTATACCAATAAACGATATAAGTTCTAAATGTTTCTGATTCAAGAATCTGTTTTTCTATTTCATTTAAAAATATGAATCGCGTAACAAACATACAAAAAATACCAAAAAAATATACAATCGAGTTGAGAATCTCCTTGTTTTTTGGAATTGGTTACGAACGAATAGTTAGTTTTTTTTTAATATAAACAAATAAATATCCCTGGACAAGTTTCACAAATTGAATCTAACCCCAAAGAAAGCAAATTATGTGCTTGTGTTATGAGTGTTAGTCAGCAATTCTTGTACATATTATAAACACTTAAATAGATACCAGAATAAATTGAATACACACTCAGACCCGGAAATGCAGACATCTAAATGTTCATCATACAAATGCCTGCCCCCGTCGGGGATCGAACCCGAGCCTCGCGGTTGGTCGATGTAGTTCGGCGTGTACGCTAGCCACTCGAATAACGAGCCGCCAAGTTGAGTTCTTTGATTTGTTTATGCTTGCGTATCACTAAAATTATAAAAACCATTTTAGTCTACCTTTCATTATATTTTGAAAGATACAAATTGAACTTGAAATGTAAGCCATGTTTTATCAGAATTGCTTCATAGTCGGGATTTATATTAAAAGCCGCCTCGTAATGTAATTGTTGTAATGAGTGACGGTAATAAATTATTACATAACATTTTCGTTCAATCCAGTCCTACACAGGATAAGTAATAGAGCTAAGGTACTTAAACTAAATACCTACGACGCAAGTTTTGGCAAATGGATAGAATAATCTTTAGTATTTATCGTCGATACTGAGTAGAATTCCTTTACAAATCCCCGTGTTGGTCCGGACTTCTTGGCAGAATAGACCATCTGCCTTCCTGCCAGGCAGCTCGTAAAAGGCGAGCAAATGCTTACCGTCGCTAATACCGTGAAATTTGACTAGGTGGTAGATTTTCGCAGCGACTCCTACGGATCGATGCAACTGACTTACTTATTCCTGCCGCCATAATGTCAGTGTTTGATGTTGACGTGTTCCGGTACAGAGGACAAGGAACCCGGACCCGGAAATTCAGTCATCTTAATGTTTATCACTCAAATGCCAGCCCCCCTCGAAAATCGAATCCGAGCCTCAAATTCGTCTCTGGAAATAGGCTAGGCTAGGTTAATGCTAGCCACTTAACCAACAAGGCGGTCATAGATTAATGCCTGTCAATTCCTTTTTTGTTTATTGATGGAAATTTATCTAAACCAAGGGAAAAGCGATAAAATTAAAATGGTTATGTTGTAAATAAAAGTTATTGTTATAAAATTTCCGTCGTTATTTTGGCCTAACAAATGACTAGATCGTAAAAAAAGGTGAACCATTTAGTCCATCCACATTAAGAACACATTATATTCTGTAAGTTTAAGTATCTAATATCCGGCTTTGCCCTTTTTAGGACGAAAAATTATGGGCGGCTTTTTTCATATTATTATGAAGACCCTTTGCAAGCTGTGTTATAAATTTATTGGTTAACTATCTGATGCCTACGACTTCGTTCTCGTGGACTTAGTTTTAGATCTTTAAAAATTTTCCTTTTTCCCATAATCTTTTTTTTTTGTGACACTGGAAGGTAAACAAGCAGACGGATTCCCTGATGGTAAGCTCACGCCGCCTAGAGACACCAAAGGAGGTAATGGCGTGTTACCGACCTGAGGCCGGGATGTTAGAAAGTAGTTAACAAGCTACCTTACCCTCCGAACCGGAGCACGTCAATAGCAAGCACTGGCGTTATGGTGGCAGGAGTAGAAAAGGCAGTGGTACCGAACAGGGCGAGTTGCTGCGAAATTCTGCGACCTCGTATGATAGGATGTTACGGTGTTAGTGACGGTAAGCCTATGCTCGCCTTTTACGAGCTGCCTGGCAGGAAGGCAGATGGTCTATTCTGCAAAGGAGCCCGGACCAACACGGGGGAAAACCACTTAGTCTGGACGATCTAGTATTATATATATAGATCATGACTACTGACTCATTTTTATTTCACTTATAGAGTTTCCTAAATTCTAATCAATTCGTAAATTACATCGCCTCTGTGGTCTAGCGGTCCGGGTGTTGGCCTTGACTGCATGAGGTCTCGGGTTCGAATCCCGGGTCGGCCAACAAAAAGAAAATTGGATTTTTCCAATTTTCTAATAAAAAAAAATGTTAGTCGGGATTGGAAATGTGTCCGGTTGGCGATAAGCTTGCCACCTATCACATTATGGGACTTAGAGTCTTCGGCTAGTCGTGGGAGCCCTGGTTGTGCCTCTGCCTACCTCTTCGGGGATATGGGCGTAAAGATACTTACTATCTCTTCAAAACAGTTTTTAATGATACATGAGTCTCTCGAAATGTACTCTTGTGAAACAGCTATCCCATTCGTTATGGTTTAGAAGTTTAAACCGAAATTATGTTAAGATTCTGTTATGAAGCGATAAATTGTAAATTAAAATTGACTGGCATTTCGAAAACTGGCGGTTAATTTCCAAAATTATTGTCTTGTGTATAATGTTTTAACTGTAATGTAAATATCTTTGTCTGGGTGGAATATCGCAATAAATGTATTTTTAAAAATTATTAAATTGTATTTTTTGCATACAAACTTACGTATTTTAACGCCCAAAATACGCCGAAAATATATGAAGAGGCACAACCAAGGCACCCACGACTAGCCAAAGACTCTGTCGATTCGGCTAGTTTCGTAATTATTGAATAGTAATAGTGCTTGCCTGGATACTGACCTATAATAAAGGAAGGTGGTTGCGGTATACCTATAATAAAGAAAGTAAGTAAACTTGCTAAGGTTTTGTTGTATTGTGGTTATTTATATAAAAAAATAATCTTTATTTCCCCTGGTATCGTATCACGTGTGAACTGTTGAAACAATTTCGTCAATTCTTTTTATTTATATGTTATTTTTATATGTTGTTTTATTTATAGCTCCACAATGTAATAGGTGTCAAGCCTATTGCCAACCTGGCACATATACAATCCCCGGGCAACGTTATTTCTTTAAGAAAATTGAAATTTTTTTAATGACGACAAAATAATGCGACGATTTTACTTTGGGGGCTTAAGGTTATATCAACTCTTAACGTTCCCAACATTATCTTATCGAGTGTCAACAGTACATCTCAACTCTCTTGCTGGGAATAAAAATTTAAATAAATACAAAAAATAAAAGCTTGTCACAAAACCATATTTTTAACATTATAGTTGAGTTTTGGCGCCATCGAGAGAAAATATGGTCGAAGTTTTTTCATAATTACTGAATTTCGTGTTTATGTAGCGTATCGTGTATTTCCCCGTTGCCGCTAAATCTCACTACATGGGCTTGAGTAATGAGACCACCGCTTTACCCAAGACCCTGACATAACTTATTGGCGACTTATGACAAATTATAATTGAATCCCGTTTTTGGTAAATTTGGTGCAAATTTCTACTTGATTAATAATAATAATAATTGTTTATTTGCCAAAAATTGATGATTGATGAAAGAGAAAGAAAGAAAGAACATTATAGTTTTAAAACCACTTTTATTTATTCTTATAACACAATTACACATAATTGTGAACTTTACGCACTATCACCTATTTTTGGCACTAGGTACACTATATTCTACTAGCTCATACTGCTTTGCCTTTTTAACCACATGCTAAGACTATGATATCCAGGAACTGGATTATCTTGACATCACAATGATTTTTTCATTTTGATTTTTTCACATAAGGAACTTCACCACTTTAAAGAAATATTACTGACGATCTCTATTAATTTAGGAGATGATTTTTTAACAAAGAAAATAGACCCATTTTCATTTACATACTGTTGTAAATGAAAATGGGTCCATCTTCTTTGGATTGGTCGCATCTACGGTCTACTGTTTACGTCTACAGTCAAGTTATTTTTGTGTCCTAATTACTAATTTCTAAAAAGGTCTAACTTTTCTCTGGACACACTAGTGACCACTAATACAAAGGTGGCAACTGGCAGGGTTAGATAAAGCGATGGTATCTAACGATGTCCCAAAACTTGACCACAGCCTTATCCATTATTTCAGCAAAAAACGAAACGATTTTTTAGGTAGGAAGTTGGTAGGAAATTAGAATCCCTGGAAAAAATACACAAATCGGTCCAACTCCAACTTAAGCAAAATGCTTGTGATAGGGGTAACGATGATACTAATACACAGAAATGCATATGTAAGAATGTCGTGTTGTACACTATTTATAACTCAACAACGGCTTAACCGACTTTCCTAAAAAATGATGGAGAGGTAGATTAGAGCAAGAATACTAACATAGGGTACATCTTATTACGGTTAACAGCGAGGATACAAGGAAATAAAACATTTAAATCTGTCCCATACAAACTGAACGTGTGGAACGAAGTTCGCCGAGACAGCTAGTAAATATATAAAAGAAAGTCATATTCGTTACACTATTTATAACTACAGAACGGCTAAACCGATTAAACTGAAAATTAATGGGGATGTAGCTTGAAACCGGGAGAATGACATAATCCTTTTATCCCGTTCGACAGCGAAGAACCTAGGAAAAACAAAATTTCAATGTTTTCAATAAAAACTGAACAGGTGGAAAAAGGTTTAACGAAGCAGCTAGTAAATATTATTATCATAAATGTCTGCCCCTGCAGTCGGGAATCGAACATAAACTTGCGAAGACTTGCGTTTGGTCATTGGAGTTAACATGTCCGCTAACCTCTCGGCTATCGAGGCGTTCTAACAATGGCTGGGAGACAAGCTTTTGGTCTTAATTAAAAACCCTTACCGACAAAATAAAAAAAAATGCCTCTGGCAAATAAAGAGAACTGATCAAAATACAAAGTAAGATTTATGCTTTTATGGAGAGAAATACAGACAAATAATATCATGACATCCATCCTCCTCTGTCGTGAATCGAACCTAAACTTTTCGGATGATGGGTAGTGAGTGTGCGCTCGCCCTTTCACCAACGAAGCCACCAAATCCAAATTAATCCGTTAATCTTAATTAATATCCACCACCGGAGGCTGGTATTGTTGTACAAGGGTTGTCCCATACGATACGGTTGTTTGTAATATCGATATAGGAGTATCGATATGTTTGTATTTATTATAGCCGACTTTGTATCGCTTGTAATGTCAAGCGGTACAAAGCAACTAATAAGTAATTGGTACAGATTAAATTATTTTTTTCCAAATTCCCGGTTTTTCTTTTCATAAAATCCATTTTTTCGGTCCATCCATTCAGGCGTGATGCGACGAACCCTGTAATGTGGATTCATTTTTAAATATATTTAGACGGCTAGTTATTGCCCGCAGCGTTACCCGCGTGGTTAATGGTCCCACAGGAATATTTTTTTCGGGATAAAAACTATCCTATGTGTCAATACAAGTTATCTTCTATGTGTGCGCCAAATTTCACGAAAATTGGTTAAGCAGTTTTTGCATCAAATAGTAACAAACAGACAAACTTTTGCATTTATAATATTAATTGGATAGGATATACGGATCATATAATACGCTTCCAATAAAAATGTTGCATTAACATACTTTTTTATGTAAAAGTTCAGAAAACAAGCAACGTGTCTCCTGATGGTAAGAAACAACTGTAGTATGTAGACACCATAGATGTAACAGGAGCGCTGCTGTCCTATAACAGGGATAATTAGGCCATTTGAGCAGGTCTACCAGTTACTCCTTCGTACTAGAACATGACCGTCATTATGGTGATAGGAATAGGTAAGGGGGACCTACCCGGGCAAGTTGCTGCACAGCACTCTTCCATTAGTGGTCTTGTTGATAATGACCATATTTTACTTTGTGCTTGGCGTTTACGAGCTCCGTGGCAGAGAAGTAAATAGTCTATTCTACACAGCGGACCCGGACCAATACGGGGACTATTTGACATAATTGAAATTTAGCACTGCGTATTTATTAGTTGCAGTAACTTCAATTTCTTTTGTACTTGTCATATCTCTAGCCTAATTCTTTTTATGATAATGAAAAGCAAACAAGCAGATGGATTTCCTGGTGGTAAGAAGTTCACGCTGCCTAGAGACATGAAAGGTGGTAATGGTGCGTTGACAACCTGAGCCCTCGAGCAAAAGTAAGTTTACCGGCTACCTTACCTTCCGAACCGGAACACATCAACGGCAAGCATTGGTCGTTATGGCAGGAATAGGTAAGGCAGTGTTACCAATTCTAGCGAGTCGCTGCGAGACTCTACCACCTAGTCAGATGTCTCGGTGTTAGTGACGGTAAGCCTATGCTCGCCTCTTACGAGCTGCTTGATAGTAAGGCAGATGGTCTAGTCTGCAGAGAAGACCGGACCAAATTAATCCAACACGAACTAATCCACACTTTAAAAAAAATCATTATAACTTAAATCCACAACGCCTTTACAATTATAAGATTTGTTAAAATTACTGTAAAATTATACTGGTGACAGTTATAAAGCACTATTGATGCTGTTAAAAGTGAAAACTTTTGGAGATAGCGTAACATAAAGTGTTAAATAAAGAGTATTGTAGAAAAGAACAAGAGTTTACTTTAAAAATGTGTATTTTGTTTGCTCTGTTTCCATAGCGGGTCAGTAGGTACCAATTTTCAAAACTTGTTATTTTCTAATACACTTTTACAATTTTGTAACACATTTTTCTTATCTAACTATATATAAAAATCAATGATGGTGTTCGTTGGTCTCGCTAAAACTCGAAAACTTTAATATCGAATTATTTGTTCAAGTTCAGGGAAGGTTTAAAGATAAAAAAGGGGAAACTACGAAGAAACTAGAAAAATCTACATTTAACTTTTTAATTTTTTTGCATACAAACTGAACGTTACACCCTAACGAAGTTCGCCGGGACAGCTAGTGCTTAATAAATTTTTTTTTTCATAACTAACATTTGTGTAACTAACACATGTGTATTAATATGAAACATCAAGAATATTTTAATGACGTACACTTATTTATTAAATTGCACGTCGATAAAAAAGCGTATGATACTATTACTATACAACATGTCGATTCAAACGAAATCGATAGTTATTATACAAAATATCGATGCTATATACTTTTCACATCCTTCAGTCACATTCCTAAATCAAATAAAAACCTCCTACTAAAAAATAAGGATTTTTAACGAAGTAACATAAATAAAGCCTTAATTTTGAAAGGCCTAAATTTCAATGTTCATTTCAAATTTTCTCTTATTATGCAAATGTAATAACGTAAAAAAGCAGAAATGGAACCAAATTTTGTGAAAATTGTCACAGGTACATCTTGTTTCACCCCGTTTTCGAACGACTTTTGAAAAAGGGATGACTGTCAATTCATTTGTGTCTTTTTGAGATGTGGCGTTTTTTTTTTGTTTTGTTCCACTTAAATTTGACGAAACTTCCGAACAGCTTAACCAATTTGGATTGCGTTACCTATTCCTGCCACCATAATGACTCCGTCATTTTCCGGTCTGAATGGTAGAAAAGGGTAAACTTAAACATTTACCCTAACACCCTGGTCACAGCACAGCAGACCTGTAACATCTGTGGCTTAAGGTTGTCTCTTACCATCAAAAACCTGTCCACGTCGGTGTTCTGGTCTCAATGGTAGGATGGTAGCTTATACACGCAAAAGGCTTTACACTCCAGCCTCAAGTTGGCAATTAGCTAAATATATCAACGTCTTCTAAAGGGGACGGACATACCCGCGGATAAGTCTGCAGACATGTCTACCTGACCTCGATACTATAGGTTGTTTCTGCTCTACAACCATCGCATCCAGTCCGGCAGACTTGACTTGCTATTATAGCCGGCTCCGGAGAACATGTCTACAGACATACCCGCGGGCAATTCCGTCCAGTGCATTACCCGCTATAGCAATGGATATTTCATACCATAAGTTGGTTTATTTTTCCATCCCAAAAAAATACAATAACCACATATCTTCACGTCAAATCCCTTCCTAGGTAGGCAGTGAATATCGATGCAAGGACCGTGAGGTTTGGCACTCGACCTGCCTTGCTTCCTCTACATTCATTACCTTTTTCATACAAACACGCTGGTTTCGGAGAATCTTGACACCACCTTCGGGTATCACCCGAACGATCTGATCGTAGAATGTCAACCTAGGTCTACCCGGGTACCTACATCCATCCACATTCGAATTGTAGGTATATCGGCTTTGTCAATCTCTCATCTGTCATCCTTTCTACATGTCCGAACCAATGGGGCATGCCCTTTCTCATTTTACCACAAATACTTTTAATCCCACTCTTTCTCGGATATCACTGTTATGAATGCGGTCCGCGAGCGTTACACTCCAAATTATCCGTAGCGCTCCCAAAATTTCATCAAAGCAAATAAAATCAAAATATCAACTTGAAAAAAATGTTGGGTACTAATAGTTTACACCAGCAGTTTCGCTTGCAGTTATATTTTTCCTTGAAATATTACTCCACTATGTCAATAGGTAGCAAAGTGACTGAAAACCCGAAAAAGATAGTTTAAAAGAAATAGTTGAAGGCTCCGAAGCGTCCCAGTAACATTAATCGTACAGACACCGCTCAACGATATCCTGTTATAAATGAAAGTTTGTATGTTTGTTTGTTACTGGTGTTACTCCGCAAAAACTGATGAAGAGATTTTCATGAAATTTGGCACACAAATAGACGGTAACTTGGATTAACAAATAACAAAGAAGTTTTTATCCCGAAAATGATCCTATGGGGCTATTAACGACAGCGGCAACGCCGCGGGTAATAACTAGTTCCATGTATATTCCAAATAACATAATATCTGTTTGCTAAAGTACAAACAACTACCGAATAAATTTTAATAAAAAAATTTCTCATTACTGTAATTAAAAATTTACGCAACACTTTACCACTATCGGGCAAGTAGTTAGTATATAAAAGAAAGTTGTATTAATTACACCATTTTATAACTCAAGAACGGCTAAACTGATTTAGCTGAAACTTAACAGGGAGGTAGCTTAAAAACCAGAAGAAATACATAGGGTACATTTTATCTTGGACATCAGAGAGAAAACTAAAAAAATACATTTTAATTTTTCCCACACAAATTGAACGGGTAGGGCGAAGTTCGCCAGAGTAGCTAGTGTTCTATAGAAAAAGCATTGTGTATGGTAATTAACATTCCGGTGTAACCACGGAATAAAAATAAAATAAATAAATATCCTGGACAAGTTACACAAACTGAACTAACTCTAAAGTAAGCAAATTATATGCTTGTGTTATGGGTGTTGCCAAAGAAACTAATTCGTAGAAATACTTAAAAAAACAGAATAAATTTAATAAACTTCCACACCCTGAAATGCAGATATCTAAATGTTTATCTCACAAACTCTTGCCCCCGTCGGAAATCGAACCCGAGCCTCGCATTTGGTCGGTGTAGTTAGATGGGTACGCTAGCCACTCGACCACCAAGGCGTTCAAATAGTATACAATATTTGAGTGACTGGGTTGTGATGAAAAGCTTCATCCATTCAACCACGAATAAAGTTTTTGGATGTTTTATGCAACAACAATAAAAAATATTTAATGAAATAATAAAAAATAACGTGTGAATGAAATTATCAATCTCTATCATAATCGTAAGTATTAAAAACAAATACACTTTAAACTGAATAATCACGTCGTATTGACGTCAAAGTATACTTAAAATATTGAAATCTTGCACGCATTCAGATGTTATATTAGCTAAGTGTATCAAGTGTTTGAAGTGAAGTGAAAAACTATCTTTCCTGTTTCCTTGGTGTTTCTTAACTATGGATTCTTTTTCCATGCTATCTCCTTCAAAAATGGTAGGAAGAGGTTGTATAATGACGACATAGAGATCAATTTAGAAACTTAGATCTTAGAAAAATAGCACCTATAAAAAACGCGCTTAAATATAAGCTTGCTTATAGTTTAGTTTACTAGATTCAATCACCAATTACGACTGGTTTAAAACACTTAAAATATAAGTACATTTAATATAAACACTAAGATTCCAAATATAAAATAGTCACTATTTTTGCACATTTTTATAAAAAAGTAGCATAGTTATAAAACCTCTACTATCACATAATATTTTTGTGTGTTTTGTAGTGTGTGTAATATGTCATGTATATTTTAAGAGTTATTATAAAATATAATCACTCTTTAAATAAAAATCATTCATTTCCTGATAAAATCAAAACATGTATTAAAATTTTGATATTATCAAGAAATGTCTAAAATTTAAATAAAATTAGTTTTATGCACCCAGCTTTGTTCGTTTTATATCACTTGAGCTTTAGTAATTAGTTTATGTAAGGTAATGTAAATTTTTGTAGTTATTTTTTAACATTTATCAAAAATGTTTTTTTATGTCTACTGCATTAAAATAAGGAATGCATCATACGAAAGTTAAAGTACTTTAATTATCCATCCGCGTCTACAACAGCTTTCACAATTTCCAATGTTCTATTGTTTTCAGATTTATTTACACCGTATTTTTATGTTTTAATTGTATAAGTTAGTAATTTATCCTGTTTCGCTGATTCGGACATTTAGTATTAATAACATATGAAAGATTGATATAGCACATATACAAAGCGAATGTGGATGGATGTAGGTAGCCGGGAAGACCAAGGTTGACATTTCACGATCAGATCAATCGGATATTATCCGAGGGTGGTGTCAAGAGTCTCCGAAACCGGCGTGTTTGTATGAAAAGGGTAATGAATGTGAAGGAAGTCAGACAGATCCGCCAGGATCTGGAGGTATGGCATTCGATACTCTCTGCCTGCTCCGTAAGGGACTTGGCTAGAAGATATGTATGGATGTATGTAGGTAAAACGGTGGCCTCCTTACATAAGCTCATCAAAGCAGATTTGGCTGTATCGACAAAATAGTACCTGAAATAGTACGTGAAGATGTGTATGTATGTTTATGTATCAAATAAAATTTTATATAATTTTTACTTATTACAAGCTTCTAAAAAGCTATAACTCGAAAGCATATTCATTAAAGACGAATTTCATTCCAAAGACATTCTCTAGTCTCTTTGCATCTACTTTTAGAGAATTAAGAAAGCAATTCACAGCGTTACTGATATTATCTTAAAAAGGTTTTATAACGAAAGCAAGTACAGAATTAAATTTTCAAGTAAAGTACTCGTATAAAGCAGAAAAAATGAAAATAGTACCTGCTACCTGATTAACTGAAGAAGTGATATTATGTCAATTCTGTTAAAAACCTGTTTTCGCTTTTAATCCACTTTATCACTACATAGTACAAAACAAATTCGCTTCCTCTTTCCCTATGTCCCTTTGTATGCTTAAATCTTTAAAACGACGGAACGGATTTTGGTGCGGTTTTTTTTAATAGTTAATGATTGAAGAGTAAAAAAAAAGTATCTTCACGCCCATATCCCCGAAGAGGTAGGCAGAGGCACAACCAGGGCACCCACGAATAGCCAAAGATACTAAGTCCCATAATGTGATAGGTGGCAAGCCTATCGCCAACCGGGCACATTTCCAAACCCGACCAAAATTTTTTTTTTATTAGAAAATTATAAAAATCCAATTTTCTTTTTGTTGGCCGACCCGGGATTCGAACCCGAGACCTCATGCAGTCAAGTCCAACACCCAGACCGCTAGACCATAGAGGAGAGGAGGGTTTATAAGTTTTTACGTACCGGAATACCGTACGAAGCCGGGGCGGGCCGCTAGTAAGAATATAATGGTAATTCATGCTTCAAAGACATGCAACTATAGAAGTTCCAGCGGAAAAATGAAAACATACTTAAATAACTTAATTTCTTTTTTTTCGGAGAAATTTTAGACGTCGCGTCGGCTAAAAGGGTAACACAAAACTTGTAAGGAATATAAAAAAATTAAAACATGAATGAAATAAATAAATAAATATCCCTGGACAAATCACACAAATTGAATCTAACCCCAAAGTAAGCCAATTATATGCTTGTGTTATGGGTGTTAGTCAACGATACTAATACATATAAATACTTATATAGATATCAGAATAAATTTAATAAACACCCAGACCCGGAAATGCAGACATGTAAATGTTCATCACACAAATGCCTGCCCCCGTCGGGAATCGAACCCGAGCCTCGCGGTTGGTCGATGTAGTTAGGCGTGTACGTTAGCCACTCGACCAACGAGGCGGTCAAAAAAAACAGATGTAAAATAAGCCTTTATTTTGCTAATTCCGCTAAGCAGTGTAACTGTTGTGGCAAATAATCCTCCAAACGACACAGAATGTGACAAACCTAACTGAGGTTCCCACCACCCACCTCCGCGACCAGAACACGAACATAGGAACAAATATCAAAATGGAAAATATATATTTTCTATCTTTTTTTGTTGCCCGACCCGGGGATCGAACCTAGGACCTCAAGAAGTCAAGCCCGACGCCAAACCGCTCGACCACAGAGGCGATAATATTAAAAAAAAATTGTGTGTGTACTTATGTACACGCGTTAGAAGTTATACTTCTTCGGTGTAATAAGATAAAAATCTTTTTAAAAATTTTATCTTTTGCCTTATTTTACATTTGTAGACAAAATGACACTAACCATAGAAATAAAGAAATATTGTGAATGCAGTTTTCAGTTCTCACGCAAACATTACGTAGATGTCCTTACTTTTACTTTGTTGGTACCTTTTTTTGAAAAACTAAAATGTTATCTATAGCTAACTTCATCATGTCGGTTTTTCGTGACGGTGTGCTCGAGCATCGTAAAAATTTACTCTCATCATTTTTTCCTAACGCGCCGAAAGAATTATAACTTCAATAATGTTATTTGATACGTAAAACAATACAAATGAAATAAAATATAAATTCATTAAAATATGAAAAGTTTTTTTGTATTAAATTTATCATTTTAGTCACAAAATAACATATTTAACATTTACCCTTCAAATTGTCATTCATAATAAATTCAGGCCACATACAGGGTGATAATTCCCAAAGTTAATGTCAGACCAAATCCACCTAAAATGAAGTGACCCATATTTTATAAGCATTGTAGACAGACGTAATAACAATGAATAAGTAAACAGATAACGAGGCTGCCGAAATTGTTAAAGTTTTGTTTACTTTATGTACTTTAGAAAGCTAATTTGCAATGTTATCAATGTTACAGTTTATTATCATCTGACGGATCCGAGTAAATAATTTTAACACCCTTTTTGATGCTTTTGCGATTTTATACAAAGAGTTGCTGTTGCCCGCGACTTCTTACACGCGTTGCAGTGACAGCGTGGTTAGTAATAGAAAAGAGAGATACTCCAAAAGTAAAAGGTTGTAAAATTAAAATAAATATTGGCCCGGAATATAGCCTACCACCATACAAAAGGGGTTTGAACCTTTGTGGCTTAGTCAACCGCCGCCATTTTGTGTTTTTTCCAAAATGGCGATGCACGATAGTTCCTACAAATATGGATAGGGGATACTTGTACAAACAAAAAAGTGTTAGGGTCAGCATACCCTAAATTGTCACGTTTTACAATAAAAGATCGATGGTGAGTACTTCAATTGCCTTGTAGAAACAATCTATTGAATTGAACGCCTCTAAGCACAACATAGTTGGCCGTGTCTAGTTACCACTC
>NJDD01003162.1:0-13374 GCA_002245505.1 Calephelis nemesis
AAAAAATATTTTTTTTCTTTATTACAATATTTATGGCAAGACTAGGTATTTTCGCTTATCGTTAACAAAGTTTATTTTTGTTTCTTTTTATTTTGTGAAATTACATTTGTACTGACCTAGATTTATAATACTAGTTATATAGGTTTCATATGTACGGTACTTGTACTTTTAATACACAGTTGTATAATACCATGACTTCAAGTTAACATTCATATACAGGCAAGTCTAAAGCAAGTCAAATGAAATTCATTTATGAAAATATGTATAAAAATAAAATTAGCAAGAACCCCTCACTTACGGAAGGTAAAGGCCTCCTCCAGATAATAAAAAAAACATTATTTGCTTAATAAAGTTACTAAAATATGTAGCTAAATGAAAAGTTGAAAACAAAATTGAAGGAAGCAATTTTTACTTTGATTTGAAATGTTTCGTTTACCTGGAGGGTTACGGTCTTTTTCTCCCACGGGGACCAGCCGTATTGGGAGATTTTTTTTTTAGTTATTTAACCTACTTCAAAAAAATACATTGTTATAGCAATAGATTTTTAGTTTTTTTTAAAAACAGTGTGCATGTTTTATAAATCAGTTATCGCTTATATCTAAGTAATTGAAAGAAATAGTTTACTAAACCAACACCTATAGCAGGTTTTTATTATACTATTTTAAAGTTTAAAAAAAAACTTTTTTGAAATGGCTTAAGTGGTAAATATACTTCTACTTAACTAACACTTTTTTCTTTTTCAGAGAAGATTTTTTTAATGTCACTCTTCTTTTTCTTACACTTCTTAAAGTCACTGTTTTGCGTTATTGATAATGTTTCACTTGATATATTTTCTGGCGAAGTAGATAAATTTCTTTTACTCGCAAAACAATTTTTTTTTATTTTCTATATCATTTTTGGCGGGTAGGATAATGATTTTGTCATATTTCAAGAAAACTAGTTTTCCCTGTTTTCTATATGCATCAAGTTTTTCTTTTAACTGAATTCGTTTCTCAAGAACGTTAGGTGGATAATCTTCTTTCAAATAGACATTGTAATTTCCGAGATTTTTTTTCTTTTTCAATATTTCCGTCTTCTTAAACAAGCTGGTGAAAATAACTCTTACTGGTCTTACCTTATCTCCTTTCTTTCCTATTCTAAAAAGAAAGTCTATATCATAGCTGCAGCATTCTACTTTAATTTTGTTAGTAATTACTTCTAAAATAGTTTTTTCCAGATCCTTGTCATTTTTTTCATTTTCTTCTAAACCGAAAAATATTAGATTTTTCTTTCTAGCATTTTTTTCGAAATTACTAATTATTGCGGCTTGAGTTTCTATCTTTTCCTCTAGCATTTTATTAGTATTTTCCAAATTAGAAAACTTTTTGTTAATGTTATCACTTATGTTGCTTATATATATAATACTCTCTTTCATGCTTTTTATTTCATTTTTTTGCACTTGCAGATCTTCTTGAATTTTTCGTAACATTCCGACAATCGCTTCCATAATCGTGAATATTTTATTTTATTTTATTAAAATGTTCTGTTTACTTTCCTTCTTTCTCACAATGGCGTTGTTTAGCAGGTGTAGTAAATTAATTAATTATTATTATGCTGATATTTTTGTGTATGTTAGGCAATTCACTTGCTTTTTTCTACTGCATATACAATATAAGACACGTATTACTGCGTATACATTATAATATGACACTTTTTTACCTTAACATTGTAATGTAGGTAGATGAATCACAAATTTACTATTTTCGAGAAAAAAAGTTACTTTTTCGTTAAATAATGTTGATTCCACATTATATTAAATATTGTCACTAAATATTTAGAATAATCACTTTGCACTTATGAATTCTCGTGTTTAATTTAACATTAGAAATTAAATCTCACGGACGCGATGTTGCAGTGACAATTACGCCTACCCTCCCTTATAATATCAAGCTGGGTTATCCAGGTCTTAACTGTTAAATTTTAAAATAAGGAAGCAAGGGGTAGGTGGAATGGTAAGTTCGCCTGAATAACATGCATTGACTCATTGCATAATATTTAGCCAAGTACTGATCTGCTTAAATCGATATAAATGTCTATGAGGTAAAGAAATGACAATGGTTACAAAAGGTAATTTTTTTTTGTTTTTTTATTTGATTTAATACATTTTGTTCGAGTTGATTTTGTTTTGTTCACAAAATACATATCCTAAACAAAGAAATGTAATATAAAAATGAATTCTGGTCCAAATTTGGATGTCCATATAAAACCGCATTTGTGGATAAAACGTAGCTGTTAATAAAGTTAACAAAGTGTCAGTTTCTTATTCAAAGTCCCTGAGTAATAAAATCCCTCATCCTTGTTGAACCCAACTTGAATTTCCGGGTTAAGAAATACCTTTTGCCTTGAAACCAGAGAAGGTCTTTTCCCCACATAGAATTTAGTTCAAGTTATTCTTCGTGAATATTCGGTTAAATATGGTTTGTATGAAACTTAAATGTTGAAGCGGACTTAAATTTCTTGGCAAAAGTGGTGCTTCTTAATTACGTATTCAAAACTGATAAAATAGATAGTAAAACCACATTGTTCTTTATGGTATATGGTTTTTTAACGTGTTTTGACGGTCTCGTTGGTCGAGTAGATAGCGTACACGCCTAACTATACCGATCAATCGCGAGGCTCGGGTTCAATTTCCAACGGGGGCTGGAATTTGTGTGATGAACATTTAGACATTTAGATGTGATGCATTTCCGGGTCTGGGTGTTTATTAAAATTGTTCTGGTGTCTATTTAAGTATTTCTATGTATTAGAATCTTTGACCAGCACATATGATACAAGCATGTAATTTCCTTACAATAGGGTTAGATTCAATTTGTGTAACTTGTCCAGGGACATTTATTTATTAATTTATTTATAACAGAAACATTGTCAACTCTATTATCCTATTTGAACTACTACAATGTCAGGAGTCTATGTATCATCAACAGCATTAAATTTCTTACCAAAAGCGGTGTTCCTTAATTACAAATTCAAATCTAATGCATTCTCACGTATATTGGAAATTATAGAAACCTAATCTTTATATTTTGCCAAAGATAAAACACTTTGTTTTTATGGTAATTACAAAAACATTGTTAACTCTATTATTCTATTTGAACTACTACAATATCTTAGGTCTATGTATTGTCAACAAATCAAAGCTCAAGATCCGATAATTACTTCTTACAGCCAGACAGATTAAAAAAGAGCTGAATTTTTTTTAACGTAATACAAGTATAACCAGCAGACGATTTTGCACACGCAGACAAAATTTAGTATTTTTGAACTAGTAAAAATTAATTGCTATTTTATTTGAATACCACTTTCACGTGCTATTTACGAGACGCAGCAAACCACAACCCTTCCAAATAGCCCACCACTAATGAAAATGCATTACTAAGTAGAGATCAATTCTCTTGGGACATAGTCATTGTTGCTGTGTAGATAATAATACGATTCGTATAAAAAAGTAAAGTAGAGTATCTTCACGCCCATACCCCCGAAGAGGTAGGCAGAGGCACAACCAGGGCACCCACGACTAGCCGCAGACACTAAGTCTCACAATGTGGTAGGTGGCAAGCCTTACGAATATAAACATATCCAATCCCAAGCAATGTTTTTTATTAGAAATTTGGAAAAACCCAATTTTGTTTTTGGTGCCCGACCCGGAAATCGAACCCGGGACCCCTTCCAGTCGAGTCCAACAACTAAACCACTAGGCCACGGAGGCGACCAAAACGCTGACCAAATAATAATACTGAGGATAACAATTCAATTAAGAATTACGCTCCTGTAGATTCCCTATGTCATTCTACGACAGGGAGAAACTATTACCAGTGGCGAACTCTATACTAGACAGTGGTCTAAACACAAAAGGAAGATAAAAAAATCGTGGTAGCTACGATTTAAATGGTCGCAGTAGCTATAAGCGAATCAATAGAAATGCGTCAATCACTAATGAGCCACATATTGTGGCTTTTTTCCCCGTGTTGGTCCAGCTCCTTTGCAAAATAGACCATCTGCCTTTCCGTGCCAGGCAGATCGTAAAAGGCGAGCATAGGCTTGCCGTCACTAGCACCGTGACATCTGACTAGGTGGTAGAGTTTCGCAGCGACTCACCCGGATTGGTACCACCACCTCACCTATTCCTGCCGCCATAACGTCATGACGTGTTCCGGTTCGGAGGGTAAGGTAGCCGGTAAACTTACTTTTGCTCGAGGCCTAACATCCCGGCCTCTAGTTGGCAACGCACCATTACCAGCTTTGGTGTCTCTAGGTGGTGGGAATTTCTTACCATTAGGAAATCCGTCTGCTTGTTTGCCTTCCAATGTCATAAAAAAAAACTTACTTTGCTAATTATACTATTGACCACAATACCACAAATATACTCATGATAACCTGAAATACGCGAATGGATTAGAAACACGTCACTCACAGGACCGCCAACTGCTACGTCAAGCATACTTATGACCACCATAACTACATTTCGCTTATGACCTTCCGACTTATAAAAAAAACAGGAGGAAAAAGAGTAAAGCTCGCGCCACTTTTATTCCACAACTAGTTGCTATGCACAGCAGCAGTACAAAAATGTGTTTGACGTTAACGTGTCAAAAGTAAATGACTTGGTATTGTTGTCTTACTTACGCAAAAAGGTGCAAAATAGAATTGAATGTAGAACGTTGATAAATCTATATATATATATAAATCTATTGCTGTTCGTTAGTCTCGCTAAAACTCGAGAACGGCTGGACCGATTTGGCACCTTTTGGTTTTGAATTATTTGTAGAAGCCCAGGGAAGGTTTAAAAGGTGAGAAATAAGGAACAACTGCGAGGGAACTAGGAAAACCAACATTTAAAATTTTCCCATACAAACGGGGCGGGTGGAACGAAGTTCGCCGGGAAAGCTAGTAGTTTATAAAAACATAAACTAAAAATTTTTGAATAAATCGATTTCCTTAAATCGCTACGGAAACAAGAGAAAAAACTTAATAATAATCTCAAAATTAAAAACTTTTATTGAACCCCCGACAAAACCTATATCATCGTCATCTCTTTGCGATCAATCAGCTTTCAAACAAAGAAAAACATCGCATCAAAATCGGTTCACTCATCAAAAAGTTAGGATGCCACGGACATCGCTCACTCACTCATTCACTCTTACAATGTGGCTTAATGTGGTGTTCTTTGCTACAAAAACTAATATAGTGTGTTGAATTTGGCGACACGCTAAATACACACTAAATCGTAAACTGGAAATTTGCCCCCGGTCCCCGCCTACGTCTGCTGACACCGAATCGCCTCGCATTGAAAGTGAACTAGATGTTAAGTACGAATTTCACCAACATGGAAGATCAATTCAAATGTTATTCAAATTGTATTTTTCTAAATTATTGAATATCCCCGTCAGAAAAAAAAGAAAGTAAGAAGAAAAGAAAGAAAATATATTTATATGCGGAATATGCGCATTGAAGTTGTTACAAAATTATTTAAGCTTTCTAACATGTTCTACTTACTACACTGTGGTGTGCAAATATTTTAATATTTATAAAAATAATTATTTAATTATGTCCAAAATGTTTTAATGTTCATATAACAAAAAATTGTTTTATTCTTATTACAAATTCAATTACAAATTACAAACAATTTAAAAAAAATTACGAAGAACTTTCAATGACTAATTTTTGCAGAATTGTGTTTAACGGTCAACCTATTCATAGCATTGATATAGGAGAAAACGAAAAGATTATACGTTTTAGATCAAATAAATCGACGGTTACGTTTTTACACTAGAACACTTTCATTTGCAAAAACTACATACGAGTACATCTAAAAAACGTTCCCAATAAATGCGGTATCTTTTCAAGCTTTATCAAATAACGAGATGGATGGCGGCGAAATATTGCTTTTACCGATTTTTTACGACGTTTGGATCAAATAAAATTGGGGCCAATTATTTTTCAGTATTTTGTTTTCATGAATATTGATAAACGAGTCTTTTTCTATGGTTTCATTCATCCTTACTCTGAAATCGTGAAATAGGCTAATCATTTTATTTGAGAATTCTATGCTGGAAATATATGCGTACATAATATATATATTAAGTGATGCCAAAACTTTAGACTCCTTTTTACGAAAACACAGGAGCATAAAATTTGGCACACTTATAGTTTATGTGTTGGAGAAGTGCAGAACGCTAATATTTTAAGTAAAGGTATAAGTTTACATACCCAAAGTTCCTAAAGATAAGATGTACGTATTATTCACGGACAAGAAAGACGTTAATTATGATTGCCAACCTGGGACCGCTTTAGTTTTTGCGTTATTAAATTTATATGTAAGTAATATAAGTAACAAGTGACTCACGAGTAAGTAGGCACAGGTACAGCCACGGCTCCCACGATTGAACAAATGCTCTTAATCACACACTGTTATAGGTGGCAAACCTTCTGTTATAGGGGCATCTATTCAATTTTAGCAAAGTATCTTTTTATTGAAAACACTAGCTCTTCCGGCGAACTTTGTTCCACCCGTTCAGTTTATAGAAAATAAAGTATTATTTTTCCCATTTTTCCGGTTTTTCTCTTTATACGAATATTCTCCTAACTATAACTAACACAATAACCTAAGAATTAGCCAAATCGGTATAGTCATTACGAAGTAATGCGCTTAGCAACACATTCAGCTATTCCTTTTAATTTTATAGATTGAAGTAGGTAATGTAATTTAAAGCAATATTCTTTATGACGCTTTGACCTAAAAACTTTTAAAATTTACCATAATTAAGAACGAAATATAACTTAGAAACAAACGAAGGCAGTATCGTATTACCGAAGTGGCAACTTCAATTTAAAATTTTGGTATTCATAGAGTCATCGTCAATTTTCTTATCATAATTAATGTTTGACATTAAAAGCTGGGTGACGTTAACGATGTTTATCGCAGGACCTTTATTATTAAGTAATAAAAGTCAGATGCGACACTTGGGAGTATTGTGCGAAATGTCCACGAGATTCAAATTAATTTCTTAGGAAGCGACGCAATATACGTTTTATGAGATTTTGTATAGCAGTAAAGAGCTAATGTTGCGAATACTAGTGTTTCTACTTTTTTGGATGTAATTTACCGAAAAATTTATTCGTAGTATTATATTTATATTTTTAAATGAAGAAACATTTGTACTATTTTACGTATCACTTATAATTTATTATTTTATAAATAGCCTACCGGTTTCGCTTTTGATAGCATCATCAGGGCTAGAACACATTACATTACATTAGAGTAATTTAAGTTCTAGCCCTGATGATGCTATCAAAAGCGAAACCGGTAAGCTATATAAAAAATAATAAATTTTATTATAAGTGATACGTAAAACAGTACAAATGTTTCTTCATTTAAAAATATGAATATTTGGATGTTTTACCAAGCGCTGACGATGGAAAATATCAAATACGTAGTATTATAGTTTAAACTCGTTGACCGAGCGATCTTCGTTTAGCTGGCACACGATTCTCTCTGTCTATCTCCAGAGGATTTGGCAAAAAATGTGAATGTTTATTTATAATGACTGTAAGTTAAAATGTTTATATATATTCCGTAGTTTAAGTAATTTGGTTACTTTATACTGAGCTGCTATGTCTATAATTTCTTAATAGAGAAAATTTTGAAAATAAGAAACATCTGTAAAGCACATAATACAAATTAAAAAACGAATAAATGAAATCAAAATACGTATTAATAAATTGAAGCCCAATTTACATTTCCTTAGTGAGCGGGATAAAAAGTCTTCTTTAACGTTTTTCGAAGCATGAAATACCTACCTTCAAAATTTCGTTACGATCGGTTTACTAGATTCGGCGTGAATCGTGTTCGGGATACAGATAGACAAACAAATAGAAAAATCGACCGATAAAAATTTTACAAATGTGTTCTGCTACCGATTTTAAGAGGATAGAGTCCTCTTAAAATCTCGTCCTCCTCATAAAAATCCTGCTGTTTTAATATTCATTCTTCTATAAATAAAGTAAGTGTACACACACTTACTATACATATTACACTTACTTGTATACATATACAAAATTACATTTTTATTTTCATTTTATTTCCATTACGCCTGAACACATGGACGATTTCACATTTCGCGAATTTTTTTGGTAATAACTAACAATTGTCAGGAAAAGCTTCTTACGAAAAACAAACCAAGAAAATAGTAGAGAAACCCGAAAAAAACATTTAATTTTTATTGTTAATTTCAAGCGATACAAAGTTCGTCAGGTTAGCAAGTTTCTTATGAAAACGAACACAAAATATATGAACATATTTTACTAAGTCTCTTTCTTGAAACTACTGGACAAATCTTCCTTACTTCCGCACTTACTTTAAAACGATATGTATTTCTTACCATTAAGACATCGAAATGCTACATATATATGATAATTGGTTATTTATACTTTTACAAAAACCCGTTTTGAATTATTTATCAATATTTTGCGTGCGGTTAAACAAAATTTAACTTGACACCTTTTCAATAAAAGTTAGAAAACGATGTTTTTCTTTACCCATAATTTGGTGTGCGTGACCCTAAATATGCCGCACATAATTAACGAACTCGTCGAAACGCAAATATTTTAACATTCAGACAGGTTTCCCTTCAGTTAAACTTTTAACGAAATTCGACGTACATTGCTGGGTGCGATACTCAACTCTTAAGAGTTGTATCGAACTTTGTAAGTGTTAATTACAAAGTTATTTATGCATATAACTTTTATCTTTTAACGAAATACATATTCAAAAACATGGCACGCACGCTTGTTTTTCCGCGGGACATTAAACTTAAACTTTATTTAATAAAACGTAATTTCTTCAATTAAACTTAGATACTTAAATCTTAAATTGTGCTCTCAAATAACATTTGCACTTTTCTTGGACAGCACCTTGCCTGGGTAGGAGATACACCGCCTTACTTATTTCTGCCGCCATGATGACCTGCCATGTTCCAGGCTGCAGGCTGGCGTAGCCCGTAGACTCATACAATAGGCTAACATCTTAGCCGCACGATAGCGATGCGGCTGTACAGTTAACTCTTACCATGAAGAAGCCTTGTGGTTGCTCTTTGACTTCAAAATTTGACTTAAAAATTCAACTAATTCTTTACTTTCCATTCTATATACCTATAAAAAAGCAATTCTTTATCCTCTAAAAAAGCCAAGCGTTATTAGGTACAACAAAAATCATCTGTTGTAGCGTGATAAAATTAATGCAAAAACGGTTGCATTTAAAGATGATTCCAAGCATGACTTATTTTACAAGATAAATAATAATCTAAATCTAATTATAGTAGTGAAACAAACATACAAAAATTAACATTCGAATTAAGAACATTCGCCCAGTCACAAAATATAGCTGTCATTAGTCTGTCAGTAATAATATAAATTGTGTATTTTTTGTATTGTTTTTTTTATGGTAAAAGACAGTGAACAAGCACGCGTCTCACCTGACGGCAAGAGATAATCGTAGCCTATGACAGAAAAAGTAAGCTCATGGGTATTTTTTATTCCTAAATAAAGTTTCTTAATAGCTTTTCCCTTGTTTAACTCTTATTGAAATTCTCGATACATTTCTGAAGGGAATACTTGAAATCCCAAAAGTTTACCTCTGTTAATATTTCAGAATTACTTAGCGCTTTTTACTTTATGTAAAATTTCTACTTCCTTATTTTGATTAATTAGCGTATAGCAAATACTAATTTGAAATGGTATATAATTTTGCAGCAACTCGCATCACCTAACCTGTTCCTGAAGCTCCAACATCAGTTTTTTATGACATTGGAAAGCAAACAAGCAGACGGATTTCCTGATGGTAAGAAATTTCCGCCGCCTAGAGACACCAAAGGTGGTAATGGTACGTTGCCAACCAGAGGACGGGATGTTAAGCCCCGAGCAAAAGTAAGTTTACCGGCTACCTTACCCTCCGAACCGGAACACGCCATGACGTTATGACGGCAGGAATAGGTAAGGCGATGGTACCAATCCGGGTGAGTCGCTGCGAAACTCTACCACCTAGTCAGACGTCACGGTGTTAGTGACGGCAAGCCTATGCTCGCCTTTTATGAGATGCCTGGCACAGGAAGACAGATGGTCTATTCTACAAAGGAGCCCGGACCGACACGGGGGGAAATCAGTGCTCGCCATTGGTGTTTTTCTTATGTGAGAGGTCAGTGAACAAGCACATGGCTCTCCTGATGGTTAGAGATAGTCGTGGCCTATATACACCGTAGGTATTACTAGCGCGTCGCTGTCCTATGGCCCGGATGTTAGGCATATTGTGTAAGTCTACTCTACTCTCCGGATAATAACAGGGCCGAGTCATTGTGCCGACAGGAATAGGTGGACCGGTGGACCCCTACCTGGACAAGTTGCTGCACAGCACTCTTCCACCAGTAACATTTTCCGTGATGGGTAGCCAGTAAATTTACCGACATGAAAGACTTCAAATTCCTTATTAACAACTAGCTATTCTGGCGAACTTCGTTCTGCCCGTTCAGTTTGGATGGGAAAAATTAAAATGTCATTTTTCCTAGTTTCCTCGCTGTTGTAAGGGATAAAATATACCCCATGTCCTTCTTCCCGTTCTAAGCTACCTCTCCCTAATTTTCAGCCTAATCGGTTTAACTATCACGACTTTCTTTTATATATATTTGTTTTTTTTTTGCTTTTAAGGTGTATTGTGCTATACGGGGCGAAGACAAATTAAACGAATTAAAAACCATGAAAATTCTTCTCAATTATCTATCAGATAGGTTTTTTTTGAACAATTATTGTCTTCGTCACTAGTTGTAAGATAAGTAGTCATTGGTGCTTGGTGTGCAACGTGTGCCTCTCTGTTATATTTATAGACTGTTATTTTTCTTTCATATTTTTCTTTGTTTAATATAAATATATAGATATTGTTGTTTACCTGAGGTTTGCATTCATTACCATCGGGAAACAAAAATATTAAAAGAGACTCGTAACGTCATATCTGAAGATAAAAATATTTTAAGAAAACAATGAAGATTAGAAGCTAGAACATTTACTTTAACCCTTTATAGTTATTTATTTAGATTTTGAGATATTGCATCAATATGTAGTTTAAAACAAAGTCGCTTCCTCCGTCACTATGACACTTTACTTAAATCTTTAAAAACTACGCAATATATTTTGATGCGGCTTTTTAGATGAAGTAATAAAAGTGGAAGGTTTATATGTATATTTTATACCCCGCTAGTTGATTATAATGCGTATTTGAGATACACAACGTTGAAAAAATATGTTTAAATTACATAAAAATACATCATATTAAAAAAAATCCTCACGCCCATACGGCCATCCCAAAATAAATATACAAAGGTACAACCAGGGCACCCACGAGAAGCCAAAGACCAACAAACACCAACAAGGCATGTAATATCCAATACCGTACAACGTTATTTTTACTACAAGTTTTAGAAAAATGCATCGTCTTTGATTATCCTATCCCAGGATCGAACCCAGAAACGTATAAGTTAAGTCCAAAACAGTACATACGTTTATATCCAATGCATTATGAACTACTTACCAATCTCAAATAGTTATTAATCTACATAACAGCATATCGATTTTGTACGCGATGCGGTAGGCTGATTTTATATCGTATTCGTAACCATAATATATTTTATAATTACAATGAAATTCTCTATCGCCTCTGTTGTCTAGAGGTGCGCCGTCGGACTTGACTAGACTGCTTGAAGTCCTGGGTTTGATCCCCAGGTCAGGCAACAAAAAAATAGCAAATTGTGTATATTTAATTTTCTAATAAAGATAACGTTGCCTAGGATCGTATATGGCCAGTTATCGATAGGCTTGTCTTCGGCTGGTCGTGGGTGCCCTAATTCTGCCTCTAGCTACCTATTCGGGGTGAAGATACAATGAAATGCTAGAAAAAAATAGAAGTGTCTAGACACTTTTTTATAATAGAAGGAGGTATATAGTGCATAGGATACAAGTAGGCGTTTCTCCTGAAAGAGATAGCTATCGTCCTAAGATACTAATAGCACTATCATACTAAAAATGTTGCTCGTGCATCTCTATGTTTTATAGATGTGCCTACGTCACGAAAGTCTAACCACTAATTTCCGTACACGTATCACAACAACGACGAACGCTGACATTGTGGCTGCAGAAATGATATGTCTGAAGTTCAAATCTGTACGAGTTCTCCACTCGACCATCAACCCACATTTTTTTTAAATAATAAAAAAGTAGGCAGAGGCACAACCAGGGCACCCACGACTAGCCGAAGACACTAAGTCCCACGTGATAGGTGGCAAGCCTATCGCCAACCGGGCACATTTCCAATCCCGAGCAACGTTTTTTTATTAGAAAATTGGAAAAATCCAATTTTCTTGTTGTCGACCGACCCGGGATTCGAACACAGGACCTCATGAAGTCAAGTCCAATAACTGAATCGCTAGACCACAGAGGTGATCCATTATTTTTATTTTGAAGTAATTGATATACTGCTTAGATAAATAAATTTCTTTAATTTTAAAGAAAGAAAAAATTTCGCCTCTGACAGCATTTGAACCTGTACCCTCTCGTCTCTACCCAACGAATGCTCAAACCAGTTGAGTGGTGAAATTTTTAATAATTCCTTTATTAACCGTTAAAGTGGGTATAGTTTCCCAGTTCTAAGTACTTCCTAGACGAGTTCATCTTTACAGATGAAATTCACATTTAAAATGGCCATAACTTTGGTTTCTCTTTTTTTATTTTTTCTCAAGATATTATTATTTTTGCACTTGCCCCGTGCTATAGTTAAATTTCTATAAATTTTAAAGAAAGAAAAACATTTCGTCTCAATAGGGATTTTTCTTTTTTTTAAATTTACAGACACTTCAAAACATGTTTAAATAATGTATTTTTTGATCGTAGTTAATTAAAATAAGAACTCTTTTAGACAACTGTCTCCGCTTTTTACAACAGCATCGAGACTTTTGAAACACTTTAGTGTAAAAAGAGCTTTACAATGTGTTGTGAAAATTTCCAAGTTTATAAAAACTGGAGTTATGTCGAAAGCCTATGATTGAAAGTGTTAGCTTATCTACTTGTTCTTACAAACACACTTACCGACGACATTTAAGTGAATAAAGTGACTCATGTGAGGGGTTGTTGAAATTTGACACTCATAGATACCCGAGTCCCTGTGCTGAGGGTATTTTATCTGTAACAAAATACATTTCTTTAGTAAGACACAACTTAAGTAGAATCCCTAGAAAATCCTTCCACTCTTCCGTATAACTACTATGCTTTCTATAGGTCTAAAAGCTTTTTGACCATAAG
>NJDD01003162.1:14220-26757 GCA_002245505.1 Calephelis nemesis
AAAGCGGTAGTCTCATTACTCAAGCTCATGTAATGAGGTTTGGCGGCAACGAGGAAATACACGATACATTAATTCCTTCATGATTGTTTCATTTGTGCAATTTCACTGAAAAAAAATTACGATATGCCACCAAAATTGACTGATTTCACTCAATATAAACATGAAATTCAGTAATTATGAAAAAATTACGACAATCTTCATTCACGATAGCGCCAAAACTCACAAGATTGAAATTATATTTTAGCAAACGAGTACTGAGTATGTCCCTCGCATATTTCCGATACTGACAGAGTGAGATGTAGCGTTTGTAGCAATTGGCGATACGCCTTTTTGTTCTTATTGTCAAATTGTAATGGCGCATTCTTTGATTGATTGAAATTAACTTTATGTTGATTAGGTGCACCAATGACAATGCAGCACATTTTTTTGGTATTTGTTTGTTAAAAAAATAGATTGTAGTACCTGATTTAAATAAAACATGAAAATATTGTTCTAGACTTTAATACACGTAGCATTTTTTTGTGGTAGTCAAGTAGACAGTAGTCGTTCGTATTTATAGCACCACCTTATATTTTGGCGTATATGTTAACCACAAGACTAAATAGACAATCGTATTAAAAAATAAAAAGATGTTAATCTGTGTGTGAAACAAAGTTGGATTTGTTGTAACACTTGTTGTGGCACTAGAAAACTGATAAAGCGATTTATACCTGTAATGTAAATTTTATCTGTATATACAAAATTAAGTGAACAGATGGACCAATTTCGCACATTTTTTTGTTATGTTGGTTAATTAACCAACCTTCTGATTAGAAGGAGGTATAAACAAACAAAATCCTAGGAAAATAGCAGAGAAAGTAGGAAAAACAATACTTATTTTTTATGCAAATTGTCAGTAAGATTTACCTAATCCTTTTTTTGTTGTATCAGTTAATGTCAAGATAAAGTTCTTGCGAAAAGAAAAACCGGGAAACTTAAACTTAAACTCACATACATACAAACTAACTGTTAAAGATATTTCATAGAAAGTTCGTCGGGTAGACAAGGTAAAAATAGTGTCAAGTATTATAAACAAAAGCCAGTCAATGAATATTTAAAAGAAGTTGGCCGTAAAATGTGTAGGTAATGTATTGATCCAATTACTTTGATGTGTATCTTGTAAGTAAAAAAACCTTGGAATTCCAAACAAATTCAACAAAAATCAATTACCTGATGAGCGTTTCATTATTTAATACATTTAACCCGTTTGGTACCGGACTCTTTTAAGTTTTCACTCACTAACCTAAAAGTTTCATTCATCACTCACACATATACAGGGTTACTTTCAAAAGACTTGCCAAATTTTAACATAAGGGTTAAATGATAGTACATTTTAAATATGAATTGCCAAATTTTAATATTTGCTTATATGAATAATAATTTCAGATAGTTCACTTTAATACTTCACGTTACGTCGTACCCAGTACGAGTCATGCGTCACTATCCTGCGCATGCGATTGCGGTCGGCGTTTACGCTATAACCATGCACTTTATATTTTGCGTCGGATAAAAATTATAATTTGCACTTTGTTAATTCTTTTATTATTTCGTAAATGGAAAGTGTTATCGATTCCCAAAACTCTCTCAAAATTTGGCTGATCCTTTAAATGTTACCCTGTATAAGCTTTAGTTACAACTCACTCACCTGTAAAGTCCAGTCTTCTGAGTGAGGAAGGTGGATCGCTCGAAACCGCTGATCACTGGTGTATGTGTACCGTCCCACTGTAAGTAAGTGTATATCCCTATGACGGACCCAGGATACTTGCATGTTGATCTGTAACAAAAAAAAAGATGGGGAATAATTGTATGTGTTTATGATCACTATTTTTACAGAATTTACTTCTTTACAAGTTAAGATATTGTGATGAATAAAAGTATCTTCAAGACTTTATCTCCGAAAACGTAAGCACAGGTACCAGATCAGCAGCGAGTAGCCAAAGACACTAAGTCCCACAATGTATTAGGGTAGGTACATATTATCCAATCTCGCACTACATTGTTTATATTAGAACATTTTAAAACACTTATTATTTTTGTTGACCAACACGGATATCGAACCTAGGACTTTATATAGTCGAGTACGACAGCGTACTGTAATACCACAGAGGCGATTTATCATTAATATAGTAGAATAGCAGTTTCACGCAGCTTCCCCTGCGTTACTTGGCTTCTACTATACCGATTTGGATGAAACAAAGCCTATGTCACTCGTGGATGCTGAAATTTTTTTTAAAATCGGTCCAGTAGCTTTTGAGCCTATTCATTACAACCAAACAAACAAAGTTATCCTCTTCATAATATTAGTCTGACGGGCCGACCCGGCGGACTTCGTATCGCTAGATATTTACAGCCACTAACAGTTTGTATGGAAAAAAATCTCCGATTTTGAAACATTCTTCATTGGTGATCAGCTCATATTGGTCTTAGTGTTATTAAATATAGCCTAAAGCCTTCTTCGATAAACGGCCAATCTAAAACTAAAGGATTTTTTTTCAAATCGGATCAGAAGTTCCTGAAATAAGCGAGTTAAAGTTCGAAACTCTTCAGCTTTCAAATATAGATACAGAAATTAATCTTGTACGTCCTTTTACTATTGAATAAAGTTGTTAAAGTAGGATATCATCAACGGCACCCGTCGGTGCAGTAAACAACATTTCAAACTGTGCACCGAATGCACACTTGCACAGATATACCATTAGCCGCACCATTGCCGCTACCCACACTGACATTAGCATATCTAATTTTCAAAGCCTCTTCGCAGCTCTACTGCTATTACGTTTTCATAAAAGAACAAATGAATAAAATATATTTACCCACCTTTTTTTTAGAATCTTAGAAATTTCGATTTTAGTTAAACAAAGATTGATCTAAACACGTGGCAGTGTGTACACCAAGTTCAAAGAAAATAACTAGTGACGTAACGTGTATTACACACGTATTATATACACATTTCTACCTACTTTTAGCCAATACAACACTTAAAACCTATTCAACTTATAAATTTTAAAGACAGAAAAAAATCGCCTTTGACAAGATTTGAACCTGTAACCTTTCATCTCAAACCAACGAATTTGAGCTTCTGAGGATTCAAGTTCTGTGGCGAAATTGTTAATTCCTTTCTTTACCCTTAACGTGGGTAGCTCTGTCCTAAATTTCGATTTTAGTTCTAATTACCTACAAATGAGTTCATCGTTAAAGATGAATTTCACATTAATTATAATAGCCATAACTTTCGATTCTCTTAAGGTATTTTTATTTTAGCATTTGCCTTGTGCTTGCGTTCAACTTCTATAAATCTATCCATAAATATTGATATGTTATTGTTATTAAATTTTGATATTAAAAGTTATTGATATGTAAATTTACAAGTAATTTATATATAAATTTTTGTAACCCCGGTGTTTTGTGAGTGACTGATTACCTAGAAACTTAGTATTTGTTATTGAGTCAGACATATTGTTTAATGGAAGAGCAAGTTGAGCATGTCATGTCATAGAATTTAATCTGTGGTGTTACGTTAATATTGTTTGTAAATGTGAAAATGAGACACCCTGTCTTTCATTAAATTTACGTCTGAAAAAAAAAAGAATGACAAAAAAATTTGATGCGAAGTAGGATGGTTGTAAGTACTTGGTAAGATCTAGATTGACTTATTTTCCTGTCATTTCTTGAAATTATCGTTTAAGGTAGAGAACATATAATTTTTGAACGACAAGAAATGATAAAATTTAAAAATGATATAAGACTTAGTATCTTCGGCTAATCGTGGGTGCCCTGGTTGTGCCTCTGCCTACCTCTTCGGGGATATGGGCGTGAAGATGTTTTTTTTTAAGAAATGGTAAGTAAACTTTTTTTTTTAAATTAATAGCCTTTCTATCAAAAAACCTAAATGTGAAGTAATAGCCAAGTTCAATATGCGTCTTTACCGACTTCAGCGACAAAAGAAATTAAGATGGTTGTACTTATTAAGTTATGTTTAAAAAAAACTTATAATTTTTGTGTACAAAAACGTGTACCTAATTGAAGCTAAAGATTAACCTTAGCAAGTCTTTTATTAACAAGCCTTATGTTGTATTAGGTCAATAAGTTATTCGACTTTGGATTTTTATCGGAACTGTAAGTTCTTATACTTACTTTAATGTTAGTGTTTTGGTGTAGTTGATATGACTGTTTCGAAGATTTTATTAAACTGTAATGTTTTGTTGAGGAGTAATCTTTGTATATCAATATAACAATCTGGAAACTTTTTAATAAATGGAGAAATAGAACATCCCTTAAACGTAAACATGTTATATGTATGTGCTGTTATCGAATTACTCTTATTTTACTTTAATAGAATTAATGAATTAATACACTTTATTAGACAACAATAATAACAATATTGTGAAATGTTATGGATGTCGTACTATTTTTTAAGATTATTATTTTGGTAACATAACTATTATACATAGTTATACTTCTTTCTTCTAATAACTATATTTTTAATATTGAACTTGACTAACATTTCACGTTTATGTTATTTTATGTTTTTTTTTAATTTACAGTATTTTGGGAAAGTTACACAGTATACCAAAATCAATACTATAAAATTAATAAGATAAATAAGACGGGAGATATTGTTATTCAAATAAAAAGACAAAAATGTAACATTTGCAGATTCGGGATATAAATAGAAAGGAAAACGCCCAACGCAATTTCAATATTGTCTATAGACATGCCAATTGGGTAACAAATATATATTTCACTTTTCATCGTATCATGTCATACACGTTCGTGTATATACCATATTTTTTGAATAACACTTGTGTATGTTAACCATACGGCTAACTTTTAAAAACCGTTTTTTCTGTTAAGGGCTGCGAATAGAGATAGGCACAAGAAATGGTAGTTGTATGTGATGATAATGTAACAATACATGGCATGTTGATGCAAGGCTTACTATTTAATGCTGATAACATTTAAAAAATACGAAGTGGGTAAGCTCAGGAATGTAAGAGTGAAGAGTGTAAAATCAGAATGAAGATATATACTATGGTGTTGAAAGCTACTTGCTAAAATCGGTATTAAAATTATACAGCTGTTTTTTTTTTTCATTTTTAAACGTTCTATACCAAAAATGTACACGGACGCGACTACACATTCGAGGACTTTGTATGCGTCACATAGGAATTTTGTTCGACAGCTTTGTTAATAGTTCATTTACAGTAGTGGTCACAATTCGGAACTTGCTTAAATGGCATGGATTATTGAATGATCTATTATTTAACCGAGTCTAAAAAAACGCGGTGGTTCTCAATTCGGCCTGTACATTTTTTTTATGTATCTACACCGATTTCTCCGAGGTATCTGAACCAATTTACGTAATTCTTTTTTTTTGTTTGATGCGGAATAGTTTCGAATTGATCCCATAAAAAATGATTTAGGTAGATATGTTTGTTTTTATTTTATGAGCGTTTTATGTCTACTTTCACCTATCCTGGTGTTTATTTTTATTAAATTAAATTATATCAGCATTACCTAAAAAGCATAAAATAAAAATAACTACGTTGATAAAAACCTACTTAAAAAGTAAAGAGTAAAAAATAATAAAGATTAATTAGCAATTACATAATACCTATAATTTATATGTGCCATTTACTAATAGGTTTGAAGTCAGTGCCAACCATTAATCTAATAATTATATTATAAGTTAGTATTAAATTGTCTTGGCACCGACTTCAAACCTATTAGTAAATGGCACATATAAATAATAGATAGCAAATAATTAATTTTTTTTTTATTTTTTACTTTTTAATTTTGAAGTCGGTTTTTATTAAAGTTATTTTTAAAGTAGTATAATACTTTTTAAATGTGTTCCACGCACTTTGATTTATCGTCTAACGAGTGAAATATTTTTAAAAATAAGTTCACACGAACACAGCTCTAGATATGTATTTTTTGATAAATAAAATATCAGCCATCTTCCCTATTGTGTAATGTAAAACAGACTTTAAAGAAAATATGGAAAGCAAGTTATAATGAAAGCTAGTTTTATCTCGAATATACTCACAGTATTGAATAAAATTCTTAACATACGGCCTCATTAGCAGAAGCCGTCGGAGCAGCAAATGACGCTTCAAACTGTGCAACGAGTGTGCACTTCCACAAATATACCATTAGCCACACCATTGCTGCTACCCACACTGACATTAGCATATCTAATTCAAAGCCTCTTCGCTTTATACAACTATTACATTTTCATTCAAGAACAAATGATTTAAAATTTGCTATTTTTTCATAGTCTCCAAAAAAGTGGGTATAATTTTGTCCCATGTTTCTTTGTATGTCTATTACAAGCAATTGTTTATTTGAGACCATCTGACAAGTATTTTCTAAATAATTAGTCTCAACAATTTAATCAAATAGTAAACCACTTTTTTATTTTACTTTTATAGACAGCCAATTAAGAAGAAAGTTTGATTGGACTTTTTTAAATCTAGGATTTTTTACAATTCAGATTTAGTCACCCATAAATTTTTTCAAAGTCCGGCCAATGGTTTTGTGATAAATTTAAAAAGTTGTATTGTTTCTCTTTGAGATAACCTAATGCTGATTTTATTGCAATCAATAAAGTATTAGAAGTAGAATTAAAAATAAAAACATGTCCGAAAACGAGGCTAACAGTTAGACAATACTAGTAGAATATCCGAACCTACATCGACCTGATACTGATACTATACTGAGCTGATAATAAAATGAAACAAGTTTTATCATAAATTTAGTATATTGAAAATCTTATTAAAAGTGGTCTTAAAAAAGTCATGGACAGAACATTTTTTATTAATTTTTAAAAACAATTTGTTTAATTATAATAAAAACAATAAATTCAGTATATGAGAAATCATAATAAAAAGGGGTTGCCTAAAAAATTCTGGACATTTTTTTAGTGTTCTTATTATATTGAAAACCTGAAGTGATTTGAGTTGAGTATTTTTTTGTGTTATTTGTAAGAAATCACGCTTATGGACACCGAAGTTGGTAATGGTGCGTTGCCAACCTGATGCCGGGATCTTAGGCTTCGAGCAAAAATAAGTTTACTTGCTTCCTTATACTCCGAACAGGAACACGTTAATGGCAAGGACTGGCGTCATGGCAGCAGGAATAGGTAAGGCGGTAGTACCAATCCAGACGAGTAGAAAAACAAACAAACACACGTAACGACAATTTTAATTAAACGTTGTAGCTATTATATTATTATTATAGCAAGCTATTTCGAAGTTACTTTTTTGATACAAAATGTAGATGTTTAACAAGGTACAAGGTTTTTCTTATGACATTGGAAGACAAACAAGCACACAGATTACCGGTAAGAAATTCCCGCCGCTCTAGGCGGTGTCTCTACACCAAAGGAGGTAATGGTGCTTTGCCAACCAGAGGCCGGGATGTTAGGCCTCTTATATTTGTGGTCAATAGTATAATTAGCAAAGTAAGTTTTTTTTTATGACATTGGAAGGCAAACAAGCAGACGGATTTCCTGATGGTAAGAAATTCTCGCCGCCTAGAGACACCAAAGCTGGTAATGGTGCGTTGCCAACTAGAGGCCGGGATGTTAGGCCTCGAGCAAAAGTAAGTTTACCGGCTACCTTATCCTCCAAACCGGAGCATTTCACAACGTTACGGCGGCAGGAATAGGTAAGGCGGTGGTACCAATACAGGTGAGCCGCTGCAAAACTCTACCACCTAGTCACATGTCACGGTGTGACGTATGACGGCCAGCCCATGGTCGCCTTTTACGAGCTGCCTGGAACAGGAAGGCAGATGGTCTATTCTACAAAGGAGCCCGGACCAACACGGGGACATAATATTATCTCCCATATCATAATCTGACACGCCCGAGCAACTGAAAAAATCCAATCTTGGACTCCCCTATAATTTTATTAAGAACGCATTAAAACTACAGCTAAAGCAGTAATATTCCGCCATGTTTGTAATAAAGGGTCATGTAGGTATCTGGGCTCTAATGAGTTTTATTTATACCCACAATAGCTTTTAAAGTTGCATTGTGCTATTGTGGTTTCGTTTAAAACGAGTATTTCGTGGTTCACCGGTATGTAAATTGGACTGGAGGAAAAAGAGACGACTCGTTAGTGGAACGTGAGGTCTTACATATTATATTCTAGTAATTGGAACGTTTTAACTTGTTATGGTTTGATTTTAGTTACAAAATTTTTAAAATATGTTTTTGGAGAGTAATATACAAAAATAGATTGTGATGGGTTTCTGGGGTAATTTTAACTGATTTTATGTAAATACCTACTGTACGTAATATTTTTGCTAGGCAATTGTTAGTGATGATAAGAATATGCTCGCCTTTTATGAGCTGTCTGGCAAGAAAGGCAGATGGTCTATTCTGCAAAGAAGCCCGGACCAACACGGGGAAAATATAAAAAAAACTTAAGCTTACCGTTTTATTTCCAAGGTTTTTAACTCGGCAGTTCAAATACGCAGTCTTTCCGAGTAATGCCGTGACATTTTTAGACGCCGCTAGGTCAAAGTAGGGGCCAGTACGAGGAGTCGGTCTTGGAGCATCAGTGACCCCAGGTCGGATCACGTTGTCTGCTGCGGGAGGTGATGTCGCCGATATATTCAAAGGTAGACCCTTGCCCAGTTCACGTTGAGCTGATAACACTGTAACAAGAGAACGGTTTCTTATTATTTATTATGAAATTTGATTTTAATGCCAACTTATTTGTTTTGTTACCTAAGTGTTTTGTATACAATTTTATTTGTATTGAGGCAGATGTGTGTCTAACTAACGGTCCCAGCCTCATCAAGTTGTGACAGTGTGTGAGAGTTGAGAACCTGGGATTGAGGTGGGGGCCCAAGGAAACCAATTATTGTGCAAGGACAGCCGCTCCTTAGTACCTCTATCCAAGAGGGGATACGAGTCGGCCCGCGTGGGGTGGGAGCGAGAGTTCTGCGGAGGTGGAGGTTGGTCTAAAAATCTTGCATGCTTCGTCATGGTGGTGGCTTTAAGTACAGGGTTGCCTGTCAACAACTCAGATGGTCTAACGCCGTCTGAGTTCTGTTGTAAAGAAGGTGATTTTCAGAGGTCTTACGCGAAAGTGTTCCAAACACATTTCCGGTACTTGGTGAAGAGAAGGATACCGTGGGGTATTAGATACGTCCGATATAACCTTTATGTTACCCCATGCCAAAAAGGAATCCATAATGGATTTCTTCACTTAAAAATGTGTCTATGACTTGTATACCAAAATAGTTCAGAGTAGTTGAATTACCAATAATGCCACTCACATTGAGAACAACAAGATTTCATATCTTACTGGTATTATTAATATTTTAATTTTTAACATACAGTTTTTGAATTTTTAATCTCTTGCTGAATCTATGTTTATATAGTTTCTGCAGATAAATAGGTTGTCTGGTGGAGTATCGCTTCGATGACACCCTCTTTTGAGTACCGCAAGCTATAATTATATGATGTTGAGATAATTGTTGATTGCATTTACTTTATTGTAAGTTTAATTGTATATATTAAAGAGTTCATTCATTCGTTCATAAATTTCACAAAGCTAAAAAAATACTTCTTTCGGATAAAACCCTAGCGATTTCAACGTCGAATGTCAACGTAGATCTCTCGGCGTACCTACTTCCATCAACATTCGCATTATTTATCAGTTTTGTCAATCTTTCATCTGTCTTTAAAAATATTGAACGTATTTTATATTGTTTTCAAAATAGAAATTGATTTTAAGTTAAATCGTCTACCTGCAGTACTTTGTAATCCGTAACATTGAGATCCGAGAAAGTGTGGGATTGAAAGAAAGTGTTGGTGTTAAAATGAGAAAAGGCGCTTCGCTGGTACGATCTTTTAGAAAGAATAGCAGACGATAGATTGAAAAAACGGTTATAAAATATGAATGTTTATAAATGTAAGTATGGGCGGAAACCTAGGTTGACATTCCACGATCAAATCTCTCGAGTTTTATCTGAAGGTGGTATCAAGAGCATGATTGTCTGAAAAGGGTAATAAATGTGGAGGAAGCCAGAAAGGTCTACAAGAATCGTGAGATTTGGCACTGCCTATAGTGTAAAGGACTTGGCGTAAGGATATATATGTATGTAGATTAAAATTAACTTAAGATACTTGCCCTTTATGTGACGTAGCTATGACACGCTGTTTATAATTTGCTTGCTTAAATATTTATATCTGACATTTAACTAAAATTTAGACTTGAGGTTAAAAATAGGTACATGGCATTTTCTGTCGTTGCCAACCTTAGGCCGGGATGTTAGGCCTCGAGCAAATGTAAGTTTATCGGCTACCTTACCCTCCAAACCGGAACACGTCGTGACGTTATGGCGACAGAGATAGGTAAGGCGGTGGTACAAATCCGGGTGAGTCACTGCGAAACTCTACCACCTAGTCAGATGTCACGGTGCTAGTGACAGTAAGCCTATGCTTGCCTTTTACGGGCTGTCTGGCAGGAAGGCAGATGGTTTATTCTGCAAAGGAACCCGGACCAACTAGCACTAGCAGCCTGTTCCGGCTTCGCTCGGATGGTAATTTTTTTGATCATATTTTGATCCTATCCTATCTTTCAAGTTGGATTAAACTGCACATGGTGTGCAAATTTGGTTGAAATTGGTTTAGTATTTTAGCGGACAAACAACGTGATAATAAGGGCAAGTGGTCGCCCGTTGGATGAAATTCGACTGTAATAAATTTTAATATCTTGTTGAAAAGAACGCCATCTTCATTTTTCAAGACCAACTACTTTGTTTTCAAACTGTATGGTGCGCCATCTGTTCTTTAATCGTTATCATCAATGTATTTGTTTGTGTGTGCCAAATGCATGGTAGTGTGGGTAAGGATTTCATTTATTGATTTAATGTACTTTATAAGCATTATTATTGAACTTTGTGATCTTTTATCGTTATCATCCATATATTTGTTTGTGTGAGTCAAATGAATGGCTGTGTGGGCAATGTTTTATTTATAGATTGCTTGTGAAGTACATTAGTACCTACTTCACAAGCATTATTATTGAAAAATATTAGCGTTCTGCACTTCTCCTACACATAACCCCTAAGTGTGTTAAATTTCATACTCCTCCGTCAATGCAATTTTCGTAAAAAGGGCTCCAAAGTTTTTGCTTCACTTATTAATATGTAGATAATAATAATTTTATTGAACTTCAATTTTTACATTAGAACTGTTGCTTTTGGTAGGAGTCTCTTTTAAGCACTAACACATATAATATATAGTGGCGGTTTTATAGTCCACCTATTATAGGTACCTATGTTGAGATTTCATGACATCCTAATATTATAAATGCAAAAATCCGTCTCTCAATCTGACACGCTTTCACGGCTAAACTGCTACACAGGTTTCAAAGAAATTTGATATTTATACAGTTCAAAAAGCTTTTTATATTCAACCCCGAAAAGACTATAACGGGGGCTGAAGGTTTGAATGAAAACATTTTCGACGCTGTGGGTAAAAAGCTAGTTTATAATAAAATAGTATATTGTTTTTTCGCAATTAACGAGCAAACAATAGAAGAATTCTCAAAGTAAGTCCAAATGTGGTAAAGCCAACATTAGCTTGGACTTATCTAAGCCGCTTACGTAAGTTTACCAGCTGCTGTATTCTCCAGAAATAGCACAGCTTCAAGCACCAAAGTTCGAAGAAAAAGTCCTGATGGAAATTTGGTGAATCTTCGTAAACTTTACCACCTACTAAAGGTCAAGATACTCGTATCAGTGATAAATAAACTGACCATTTCTTCTAAGAAACTGCTTATAGTAAAATCATTTGGCCTGTATTTAGAAAAAGAACCAGGCAAGTCGGGGTTTCTTTTTAAATAAATGTTGAATGCCAAATGTAAAGCGAAATAGGTTTTGAGATATTGATTCCGTCTTATTGAAAGCTTTTATTTAACTTGTAATGTATGTATAACACAGGAGTGTTATTAGAAGACCTAAAAGACCCACACTACCAATATATTGACTACAAATATATTGACGGTAACCATAAAAGATCACAAATGGAGCACCATACAGTTTGGAAACAAAATAGTTGGTCTTGAGAAATGAAGATGGCGTTCTTAGCAACAAGATATTAAAATTTATTATGGTCGAATTTCGACCAACGGGCGACCACTATTATCCTTAAATATAAAGGGCAAAAGGGATTACATTGGGTATGTAATCTATTATTATATACTTTAAGAAATTATATTAAAACAAATTTCTTTTTATACTTTATATTGAGTGCAAAGGTAAATAATTAATTTATTGAAAAAAGAGCAAAAGCCTTTTAACTTCAATAATAAAGGTAAAACATTAATTTCTTTTGTAAAATAATTGAAAGAGATTCAATTTTGTTTATTAAGTTTTTATTAAGTTTTCAAAAGTTCTATTACTTTTTAATACAATACGCCTTCGATATAATGGATACTAAATTTCAATTTAAAATTAAGTAGTTTGGAAATT
>NJDD01003162.1:39358-86414 GCA_002245505.1 Calephelis nemesis
AAAATATGAATGCTTATTTTCCTCGTGTTGGTCCGAGCTTCTTCGCAGAATATACCATTTTCCTGCCAGGCAGCTCGTAAAAGGCGAGCGCAGGCTTAACAGCGGGACATTCTACTAGGTGGTAGAGTTTTGCAGCGACTCGCCTGGATTGGTACCACCGCCTTACCTATTCCTGCCGCCATAACGTGCAACGCTTGCCGTTGACGTGTTCCGGTTCGAAGGGCAAGGTAGCCGGTAAACTTTCTTTTGCTCGAGATCTAACATCCCGGCCTCAGGTTGGGTACACCATTGTGGTAATAGTACGATGCCAACCTCAGGCGGGATTTTAGGCTGCTGCTGCTTTGGTGTTTTTAGGTGACGTGGATTTCTTACCATCAGGAAATTCGTCTGCTCGTTTGCCTTCCACAAACATAAAAAACTTCTTATGGTTTGACATTACCAGTTGTTGATACTCGTAGCTGATGTGGATTAAAATATTGTTTTTCCCATTTTTCAAATCCAAACAAATTCGTTCAGGCGCGGTACGATAACCACCTGAAATAAAGAACTAACTGATACTTTACAAATTATCTAGTAGAATCTTATTTTATAATAAATGATGTTAGTTTTAGAAACATCTGAACTTAAAAATATAATATTATAATTTAACTTGGTGTTGAGTTAAGTTAATTGCCTCTGTGGTCATGCGGTTAACATGTTAGACTTGACTTCTTGAGGTAACGGTTTCTAATAAAAATCTAGTTTTTCTAATTTTCTATTAAAAACAAATGTTGCTCCGGATAAGACATGTGCCCAGTTGCGATGGGCTTTCCACCCATCACACTGTGACGTGAAGATACTTTCATTATTTCTTTTGCTGTTATGAATCTATAGGGTTATACGTTTATGACAAATTTTGTATTCCACTTGTTTCAAACACAAGGTTAAGGTCGAGGTCGAGGGCAACTCAAAATGTATTATTCTATTCTTCAATCATTGAATACAGAAAAAACATTTCGCGGGGATGAGATAAGTGTCTAGTTGGCGATAGATTTGCCTATCACATTTCTATGTGATAGGCAAAGTCCGTCAGGAAGTCCTTCTGGACTACATACAATTAGCTAAACGTGGGTGTCGTTGTTGTACCTCAGCTTTTTTCATCGGGGATATTAGCGTGAAGATGTGTGTGTATAATATCCACAACGACTATCAGGCGATGGGGTCATCACATCTTTTTCAGCCAAAATGTTTAATGTAGCACATAAAAAGTTTCTCATCAAATTTTCCCCGTGTCAGTCCGGGCTACAAAGGTAGAATAGACCATCAACCTTCCTGCCAGGCAGCTCGTAAAGGCGAGCATAGACTGACCGTCACTAGCACCGTGATATCTGACTAGGTTGTAGAGGTTCGCAGCGACTCACCCGGATTGGTGCCACTTCCCTATTCCTGCCGCCATAACGTCATGACGTGTTCCGGTTCGGAGGGTAAGGTAGCCAGAAAACTTACTTTTTGCTCGAGGCCTAACATCCCGGCTTCAGGTTGGCAACGCACCATCACCACCTTTGGTGTCTTAAGGCGGCGTGAATTTCTTACCATCAGGAAATCCATCTGTTTGTTTGCCCTCCAATACCATAAAAATGGATCTTTAGTCGTTACGTGAATGAAAATGAGCAAATTAAGTATTCATGTTCTATAACTTTGATGACAAAAGAAGTTGCACAGCAAAATCTATTTAAGTTTCCGAGAAGCAAGATGTATTGATAAGTGACCCAGCTACAGTTCAGTAACGTCAGTTTGAAGTGATCCAAGAAAACTTCTCATTTCTTTTTCTTTTAGTATCTCAAATAAGAATCAATCCCTCGATACTCTTTAACGATCTTTCGCGATTTTAGGGTTGAGCCGTTGCAAATCTATTAGATTTACGTCTTATAAATAAAGTTTAATTTTTTACCTTATTGGTTGCTAATCTTTGGCGATTTCAAAGTTTACCTGTTACAAATTTTTAAAATTGTAATTTCATACTTAAGGTTCCGGGTTCAATCTCCGGGTCGGGCTAATAAAAAAAATATGTGTATTTCAAATTTTCTAATAAAACTAGTGTTGCACGGGATTGGATATGTGGCTGGTTGCCACCTATCTCATTGCGTAACTTAGTATTTTCGGCTAGTCGTGGGTGCCCTGGTTGTACCTCTGCTTACCTCATCGTGAATATGAGCCTGAAGATACTTTGATTTCATACTGTATTAGTTCGTGCTTATTCGTTTTAGAATTTGTGAACATAAAGTTTATAGTATGTTGTTATTTATTTTCATTCGTAAATTACTTTTTGTAGCAGATTTAGTCAACATTAATATGATTATAGTCTTTTAAGGGTAGATTTATGAAAAAAGTAGCTTATCTTGTATCTCTAACTATATGCTTATGAAATTTCGTTGAAATTAGTTCAATGTTTAGCCGAAAAATCGTAACAAACACAAACACATAGACAAATCGACTGTCACATTTTAAATACTAACACTAGCACTAAAACTAATACAATATGGTGCAGTCTTGCAACAAGCAACTCCGACGTCATCGTCATTACTGACCGAGAAGGTAGCATACACACGTTACCCTACGTGAGCGCGAGGCTCGGATTCGATTTTCGACGCGGGCAGATATAAGACTGCCTATGTGTGCTAATAACGATATTACCAATACCTACCCAGTGTTACAGCTATAAGTTAATTCGTTAAGATATTTTTAATTACTAACCATTCATTAAAGTGTTTATTCATCAATTCCTAATTAATAGTGTAGTTTCTAAACAGACAATAGAAATTTCTAACAGATACTTTTATAATAAAGTAACAAAGACGAATAGGAATATAACCAAAAATTACAAATATTCGCCTAGTGTTACAGCTTTCAATTATTTTAGTAAAGATATTTGCAATTGGTAACAATTCAATTAACTATTTATTAATTTATTCCTAATTAATAGTGTAGTACAGTAAATTATGCGCTTCATTTTTACTCTTTTTACACTTTATATTTTTATTTTTAAATTGGCTGACCTAATCTAAATTTAAGCGAAATGATTAATTATGTAATAACAACTCTATATAGATATCTTTAAAATATAATATAATTTAAATAGTACTACTATATATTTTTCTAAACAGACAATAAAAATATGTAACAGATACTTTGATAATAAAATAACAAAGACGAATATGAAGCTAACCAAAACTTGATGTTTGGATAAACGTTAATCTAACTTCTTCAAGTTAATATAACTTTCCTTATTTCGTATTCGCATGAACATATTTTAGGGCGTCATGAATAATAATTTTACGTAAACAAGCAATGTTTTTGTCATTACACAAATTTCTGAAATAAAAGTATTCCAAACACGAAATGTTTGGATTTAAGGTGTGTTTACGATCAAAGTAACAGAACCCAAAATAATGTAATCAGACGCGCGTCGCATTGGCTGGAACCTTTTATGTTATCATAATAAACTGGGTGTACTTAATAAAACTTTGTTATACTACATCATAATGTACTCGCATTTAATTTAAAATTACCACAAATACATTTGTTGGTAATTTTAATTACCATCAAATTAAAATTACCAACAACACATCTGTTCCTATTTTATTTTTGTTTTATTTGAAAAAGTTAACATGCATCTAAAACAAGTTTAGTGTGTGAACAGTACTTGTAGAATCACAACCAATGTTATTTAGAATTATTAATCATCAATAATGAATTATTGAAACGAAGTTCCTTACGGAAGACTTGAAGGAGATAGAGACTTTGCTGTGCGACCGAACTGAAAAAAATGTGATAGTAAAAACCGTAAGAACAAACCGTGGAACAAAACCGTTACACGAGACGTGCGCAGGCGCGACAGTCGTATACGCAAGCGAGTAGTGTATAATACCTTCCTCTTTCTCCCTGACTCCACCCCGCCAACGCATAGTATACACTTATGAATTCTGTCGATTCTTCACTAGCCGAAGGAACTTCGTTTCTACCTGTTGTCCCAACACACTACATTTATATTAATTATCAATATTATTAAGATAATCCAAAAAAATATATTAAGTGTTTCACTAAGTAAGGAAATAAATTTTGTTCTGAATTCTCAATAACGTCTTTGCCTCCAAAGATTGTCGACTTGTTTTCATAATGTTAGCGAAATAAATAATTAATCAAAGAACTTTGGGTTGTTTTAACAAGTTATAAGAAATACATTAATCATGTTTATGTAATCATTAATTTCAAAGTTATGAAATGTTCTATACTCTATTTTAGGGTTTCCGGAAGCCAACCACCATGAACTTTCCCTATAGACAATATGATGATGTTTCAAATTTGTAGGGCCTTCGCTAATCAGAGTAGTTGTTTTAACCGACTTTAAGAAAAAAGAGGTTACATCTTCCATTCATATTTTTTTATGTTATTCCTCCGACATTTATGAACCAATTTTAAAAATATTTTTTTATTTGAAAGAGTCGACTTCCAAAGTATTTTATTTGCCACCAAGTCTGGATCTTATGATGGAATCGAGAGAAATCGGTAGTGTTTAATTTTTAAATACCTAGATTTTTAATTATAAAAACCGAAGTTGTTACTGCGATTAAATTCGTTTAAATTTGTTTTTTTTTAAATACCTGTAATAGTTTTTTGGATACCCCAGTAATATAATGACGCTGAATCCTCTGATGAATGGATTGTTAAAAGTAAGTAAACGAATACTTTACTCAAACCAAAACTTTAATATAAATTGTTCCCGGTCATAATGAAAAATTTCAATTAGGTAGATAATTCAAGTCCTTTGTAATACGGATAACAAATGCACTGGCAAATTTCTTTGTATATCTTATTATTTGATGCTTTAAATTAACAATAGAACAAAGATAAACAATACAAGAGGAAACTCTGGTAGAGGGAGGCTATGAAGAGACATATTAAAGGTAAAGAAAAATACGAATGTTTCATAAATTTCATAACTTTTTAGCTTGAACACAACACCCTTTTTAGCTTGACGATGACTTTTTAGCTTGTAACATATTTTGTGATTATTGTCTAAGAGTCTTCGAAATTGGCATGTTTGTATGGGAAGGGTTATGAATGTGAAGGAAGCTGGAGTAGTTTGCAAGGATCGTAAAGTTTGACATTCGAAACTCTCTACCTACCCGGTAAGGGATTTGGCGTGAAGAAGTTGGGATCAAAACATGACAGACTCATTATAGCTGCAGGATTAGGTGAGGTGGTGGATCTCTAACAGGCAAATTGCTGCAGAGTACCCTATCATCAGTGATCTTGCTGGTAATGAGGTCATTTTAACATCTACATATATGGGAACGTGATTTTTTTGTAGTTGGTTAAAATCAACAAACGTATTTGTTCACAACTTACTTCGATGTAAAGACAAACTAGTTTGTATTAATTTCAGTTGTGAATATTTGATAGGATTTTTTTTATTTATGCAGCGGCATTCTTTGGTAAGGACTAGCATGTGCCAAAGCAGTGTGACAATGCCAAGGCGACGGTATATTTAAAGGCAAATTAATTTTAGTCTTTTATGTTCTATAAATGTTTTATTGTCGTGCTGGCTAGTGTATATATATAGTAACGTCAATCGTCGACTTACGAGTTTAGTCCTTTCTACTTAAACTATAAAAAGGCTATAAAAAGCATAGATGAACACAATTTTTTGTCATTATCTAACTATGGGTATTTTTTCATTTTCTCAAAATCACTACTAGGTACGTATAGACAGAGGCACTGAAACTGCAGAAAATTGAAATCAAATTAAATCTTGGGTCTTTTGCAGTAATAAGGGTTGCAGGCGGTTGCAAACACTGGCTGTTAACATTGGTTTGCATTTTTGTAGTAAAACTTCTTTAGAATCGTTGTGATTTCAAACCGGATGAAATGGAAAAACGACAGGTAAAAGACACAAATACAAAAATGTGTGGGAGTATATATATTCATCTCATTCTTTTGTAGATTTACTTACTTTAACTAGAGATGTAATGTTTATTTGTTGCATGTTTATTTCTATGTCTCTTATAGAAAGAGAGACAGACAGAGATAGAGAAAGTTAGAGATTGATAGATTGATAGACATTGATCGACACTAATAGAGATTGATATACAGTAAAAATACTGACGTAACCATAAAAAAACTAGCTGTTGACCATGGCGTTGCCCACGTGGTTATTAGTCCCACGGGATCATTTTTTTTGGATAAAAACTGTCCTATGTGTTAATCCAAGTTGGCCTCTATGTGTGGACCATATTTCATAAATTCATTCTGTTCAGCCGTTTTTGCGTGAAGGAGTAACAAACAAACATACGAACTTTAGCATTTATAATATCAATAGGATATAGTCTAATGAAGTACCTTTAGAAGGTTGAAAACAAATATGTTTGTACCGCAAAGCAAACCTAATAAAAATGCAAAGTTTTGTTTTATTGAACCGAGCCGACTAGTCACGGTGACCTATTTCGTGACCATGACGCTAATAAGAAACCCAAATCACGCTACTACAATTTTACATTAGTAAATCAATATAAAACATGGTTTCATACTTTAGTGGCTACAGATAATGTTTTGGAGTAATTGATTTATGCTGTTGGAGAATTAGTATACCCAAGTGATAGGGATCACGGTAATATACTACTACGAGAAGGTTTGCTTATGTATAGATACAAAATATCGGTAGATAAATTTTATCAAGTTTCCTGAACTGAACGTAAGAAACATTTTACTGAGTAGTAGAAGCTTTTATTCATATGAGTTGTCTTGTCATTTCCTGCCTTAGAAATACAGTGCTCATCATTTTTTTTGTCTATTTTAAAAAGAGAATAGCCGTTAATAAAGGTTTAATCATATATGGGTGCCACTGTTTCGCCATTTCCTGCTGTAAAAATACAGTAATCGTCATTTTCGTCGTCAATTTAAAAAAAAATATAGCTATTATACACGCATTATAAGCCTCATGCCTTCCCTAATATTGTACTAAAAAAATCTATGAAGCTACAATCAATACAATCGGAGTTTTTCCGTAAATTTGAATGGATTTGTGTCAGCGATAAATCTATTTCGATTTTTCAAAATTTCGTATAGAAATTCCGCATATATTTGGCAAACCTAAAAAGTAAGCTACGTATATGTAGTATCTATCAAAAAATACGTCTCCTTGTTTGCTTTTTCAATTTCAAAACATTAAATCTCTCTAATAACCGACGTCTCTTTCTGAGAGTCTTGAGATGTCAATTAACGAAATAATATTAATTGGAATTTTTATCGTTTCTTAAAAGTAATACAGCTCTTTCAGTGTTAATGTAGCTTCGTGATACTAATGCGCGGACTAATCCGAGTGAAATGAATATAACTATACTACATTGAATAGTTATGTTCATCTCACTGTAATAGTGGAATAATTAAGCAAGTGTTAGGACAAAGTTATTTATTCCCTCACTCACCACAATAGTAAGTAAAGTGGACGCAGATGCTATCCAACAATCTGCCGCCCCCTGGAGAGAAATCGTATCAAGCTTGAATTGTACATCCTACTAAGTCTAATAAATTAGGATGGATTAGATTGACAGATCCTCCAGAGAATAAATTAAATTACTTTTGCTCAACAGGGCTTCAGCATTGTTTTGACAAGGATAACTCACAGATATTTATACGACTTATAAAACAAAACAATAACGTCATTATTGTTTTTAACACTCTGAGAAAAAACCTTCACAAACATGGCAATTTGATATTACATACCCCTCGTAGGTAATGCAAGCTTATACTACATGACACGCTTACAGGGCCTACCCCTGTAAGCGTGTCACCCGCTTACAGGGGTAGGTAAAAACAAAAAAGGTAGGTTAAAAAAAGGGGTGTGTGTGTGTGTGTGTGTGCGCGCGCGCGCCTGTGTGTGTGTGTGTGTGTGTACGACTGTGCTTGTGTATCTGTCTATGGTAATATAACACCTAAATGAATGGACCAATTTCAATATATATGTTTTTTCGAATGAAAGCTGTCATTATCCAGATTGTTCTTAGCTATGTAGTTTATGATTAAAAAAAATATATGTGAATAGCAGGCAGTTAAATTTTATTATACTAAGAAGTACATAAGAATTGTTCATTGTATAAAAAACCATTTCTTTATAAAAGTCATAATCTACGTTCAATGTTTATAAATTAAATTAAAAAGGCCATTATCTACGAAAAGATGAAATTAATTCAAATGTGCTTGGTTTTTTATTTGATTACTACCCAACCTAAATTCTTAATAATTTGTTTAAGGGAAGTCTGAACTGCGCATTATAAATTCTGAACCCATTTTTGTTAATCCCGCCCATGGAAAACGTTTAATTAAAGTCATTAGAATTTTCATAGGGCTTTTAATATTTTATACCGAATTATCATTTCGTTATTCGCAAAAAATTCTGTTGATATTGTAAATTGATGAAGTTTTATATCCGTTTGATGTTAAATTTAGATAACTCATCGCAATTTGTAATTACATAAAATGAAATTGTCTTAGAACTGGTTTTAGAAAAGAGGGGAGGCATTCTCGCGAATACCTTTATTAAAAAAAAGTATCTTCACGCCCATATCCCCGAAGAGGTAGGCAGAGGCACAACCAGGGCACCCACGACTAGCCGAAGATACTAAGTCCCACAATGTGATAGGTGGCAACCGGGCACATATCCTATCCCGAGCAACATTTTTTTTTATTAGAAAATTGGAAAAAACCAATTTTCTTTTTGTTGTCCGACCCGGGATTCGAACCCTGGACCTCATGCAGACAAGTCCAACAACTGAACCGCTAGACCACAGAGGCGATATATACCTTTATTAAAAACTTTATTATAGGTACCTATATACTTTATTTTGGAAGTATTGGTCCGGGTACCCTGTGTAAAATCAATCATTTGCCTCTCTGCCTGAAATCTTGGACATGGATCATTTTTAAGCAAGACCACACGTAGAAGAACTATAAGCAGACTGTGCAGCAACTTTAGGGATCCATTACCTTATTCATTCCTATGCTTTTGTAATATTGTCAAGTTTCGGTCCAGAGGTCAGGGTAGCCAGTAAACTTGCACAATAGATCTAACATCACGGCCGCAACACAGCGACACAGCTAAAACATTTATAGTGTCTAAAGACCATAGTTGTTTTATAACAGTAGAATAGCTGAGTGCTTGTTAGCGATCTTAACACAAAAAAAACTTTGCGCAAGTTGTATAATCTTCGAAAAAGAAAAGAGAATATTGACAAAAAACGTTTTCGTGAAAAATAGCCAAGTTAATTCTTAAGGTTGAATTTCATGTTGTTCTTGCATCCTGTGCCTTCTTACGGTTAAGTGAATTTTCTTTATCGTTATTTTTTTCTTACTTTAATTAGATAACAGTAACTTTAGTTTTTTCAATATTTATTTTTTGTTCTTTTTCATTAAAATCGATATTTTTTGTGATCCTTTTTTTTAACGTTATCTAATTTTTCAATAACAGCTGCTTAATTTGTATCAATATTTATGTTTATTCTATAAAAAGTAAATATTTCGACCTGTAAATGGGTCTAAGCTTGTAATGGGAACTTATTTTAGCTCCAAATTGTTCGTGGTATCCGAGATTAGTAATTGTAAATATTGTCAATTAACAAGGCGGTACATCACCAAATTTCTTTAACTCGGCTGGGTACGCTACTGCGTCATAAAATTTTATGGATTAAGTACAAGATCTGTCTAGTACCCAGAAAACAAGCTTTTCACATTTTTTATCTTTGATGTAAATTTATCGAATCCAGAACATTAGACGAGATAGATTAAATAGTTTAAACTAAACTGAGAAAAAATGCCTACCAGCATTAAATTCAGCTCTATACAGTCATCAATTTTGGATTACAGTGTGTCATTGTGCTCTAAAATGTAATCTTAAGATTTTTTTAATAGTTTTTTTTTACTAAAATTCGATAATTGGTATCTATCTCAGGTTATAAAAGAAGAACACGTATTAAAGAAAGATATTCAGATTATAAAGAAAGCATACGCATTGTTTTCTTTATCCTAAGGTTATCTAGCAAGAACGCTCCAAAAATATGACTGCCTTCACGTACTTAAAGTTATAACAGAAATATTGTCTTATAAATTTTCGTTCCATAACAAAACGTAACGGATTCGTTCATATATCTATTAGTTTACAATAAGGAAATCCAGGCTGAAAGACAACAGAAACAAACTAATGCTTGTTAAGTTATAATGTAGTCGGAAAATTACTTGAGATGCTTATTATAATTGAAGATTGGAATCATTTTGAGTTTTTTTTTTTAAAATGCAACGAGTAATTCATACCATCAGAAAATAATACAGTTAATAACTTTAACCGACTCTAAAAAGAGAAGATTCTCAATTCGACGTATGTTTGTAACATTATTACTCAGCCGAACAGCTAGTTTTTTTTTTAGAAATATGGGTGATAATTTCCAGATTGTCTCAGAACTGAATGTCATTAAAAATCATGTCGTTAAGGTGGACAAAAATGAAATGTTATGTGTAGCTCAAAAACCATTCGTCAGATAACGATAATTTTTGTGGGACTATCTCAAAATCATGTAATATTATCTTTTAATAAAATAATGATTAATTTGCCATGTGATGATGGAAAGAGTCGGCTTTATACAGTTTTACTGTAGTTAATTATATGTCTTCCAAATTCATACAAATAAAATTTTGTGGTATTATGGTGTATGCACACAGCGTTATAGGTAATATGTCGATGTGTACATAACAGATAAAGAGGCCTAATATGTGTGTGTCATGTGAGGACAGTATTAAAGTAGCTATGAAGACTAACGTATACTTTGTTAACTGTTTACATATTATATAATTGGCGACAAGGATGGGATCCGAACCCACGCGTGCAAACATTATTAAATATAAATTGATTTCTTTAAGATATTGAAAAAATTGCTTTGAATCCCACAGCACTAAGAAAGCCACAAAAGCACCATCCATAAATTTTCTTAAGAAGAACTAATGAAAAAAAATACTCCTTTAGTTCATTCGCTTTAGTTGAGATCTTTTAATTCTTTAAGAAGAGCTGAGAAACTGATCCAGCCGCTTACCGGGACGCACGTGCCCGGATTCTATGAGCAAGTTCTCCCTGGGGATCAGTAATCCGAGATAGTTCGACGTAATGGGTGGAATTTTATCGAGAGAGTTTGTATAGGTACTTTATAAAATGTGCACTTCAGTTTCGTATCATAATTCAAACTTAAGGGTCTTTGAAGGAATGTTTAGTTGTAGCACTTTTAAAACGATGTTATGACAGAATTAAACAGAGTGTTAATGAATATTATGTATTATTATCAACTTAAACTTTTTTCAAGTTTTCAGCAGTCAAAAGTTTTATGCTTTGAGAACAAAGTTCAATAATAATACTTATAAAGTACATTAAATCAATAAATAAAATCCTTACCCACACTACCATGCATTTGACACACACAAACAAATACATTGATGATAACGATTAAAGAACACAGATGGCGCACCACACAGTTTGGAAACAAAGTAGTTGGTCTTGGGAAATGAAGTTTGCAGTTCTCGTTTTGCGGAAATGAGAGCTGCTAGGTAATTTTCTTACTTGAAACATTTATTCTAGTTATAGGTTGGAAATATCATCCCTTTTATTTAATTTTTTAATCCATTTTTGATAAAACTGTAGAAGAATGAATTCTTTACACTCTTTAGTGTAAAGAAGTCATATTATATCTTCATATTTAAAAAAAAAAATTAACCACGTGTTAAACAGTGGCACACATAGTTTATTGTCACAGTTACAAAAAATATGATTATCTATTTATACCTACCTACCTATAAAATTCTCATAGATGCATTTGTCTTTATCATAGAAAGTAACAGTAACACTATCTTTAATTACAATCCCCACAAAACCTTCGCATAATGTAGCTAAGACGAAGAATTAAAAAAAAACGAAGTCGGTTCATCCGTTAATTAAAAAAACAATGGAAGCACCCACATATAGGTATCAAACTTATAACTTCCTTGAGGGTGGATAAAATACGTAACGTAATATTTTTTGCATTTTGGTAAATTGTTTATAATCAGATTTTCGTTTACTGTACGATTTCTTTCAATGAATAATTAATGTTCTAATATTTATTTATTGGTGCGCAATAAAGTATTCATTCATTCATTCGAAACACGAACACTTTAAATCTTACCGCACAAAATACAGCATGGTCATATAGCAACGATTAGTCTTTCTCGGGTTGTGTTCGTGACTTCTTCAGACAGATACGAGTACGAAGTGTTTGATTTAAATGGTGTTTTTGTTGGAAAATAAAAGAGGAAACAAAAGTTCATTAATTATTTTATATGTTTTATTTAAATAACAAAACATAACTGTTTGTATAAGTTTTGCTTGATATAACTTGGAATATTTTCACAATATTTTTAAAATAACTTGAAACAGAGGATTGTTTTTTAAATATTTGTTTTTCATAAACAATAAATTTCTCGCGGTTAAGTAACTGTAAAATACAGGTTTCGAGCTACGAATTAAGTGAAATTTAATTTAATAATTTTCAAAATGAAACTTTTAGCATTAAAACCCTTAGTTAAGATTACCTTTTTGGTAGACTTTAGAGATGTTGTACTATTTATTTATATACTTCTTATTATGATATAGGTATATGGTATATTCTTATTATGATATATATGGATATACATGGTAGAATATGTTGATATACTTAAACATTTTTGTTACATCTAATTTACACACATATTTCCGCAAATAAATAATTTTCTTTCTTTCTATGATTCGAGTTAGCTGGAATATCTTATATGTATAAAACTTCACTATAATCTTTTTTATGTAGCTATAATAATAAATACTCTATGATTATTCATTTATGCCTCGACCAAATTTTAGGATTCTGTTTTTTTTAAATATTTAACTCTTGGTTATTCCAAAGCGATGAGATCAAAAGATTTAGAAAAAGTTTTTTTGTATTTTTGTAGGCACGCTTGATTTTTTTAAAAAATTCGTACGTTCTTCATAAAACAACTGTACGAGGTGGATTTCTACTATTTATTTTTTCGTCCAATATTACGGCCTTTAATTAAATGGTATAAACACTGATTTGTCTACAAGTCAAACATAGTTGTAGAATACAATATACGTATAACTGAAGATATTTCTGTAGAAGGTATTTTAAATCCATTATAGTCATAGAGGAACTATTGAAAACTTGTTTATCACAAGTTCAATCTAACTTTGGAACTCACGATTAGAACTACAAGTTTACGAAGCACTGCCTATGAATAGTAAGTAAGATAAAACTGCGCTATGTATAAAATATATTATGTAACTCCTATATTTCCTATGATTGGGTTTTATGCAGTGAAATTGTAATAGAATGTACTTTAATCAAAGTACACTTGTACATTTTTGAAAAATAAAAGCTAAATTATATATCATAGACGAGTACATCACACACTATCATCAGTAATAATTTCCGATAACTCTTGTTCTCTTGCGGATCACCGAATTACGGATAATATCTCACAAAGAAACACCGAGCATAGCTCTCCCCATAGCACGCTGAGCGACTCTGTGCTTATTTAAGAAGGCCACATTTAACGGCCAAGTCGCAGTTCCATATGTCATCACCAGTAACACAGTACAGGGGTAAGTTAGCGAGTAACATTTATGCAAAAGCCTTAAGATCCTATTCTCAGAGTGACAATTCACCAGTCATTGCCGTGCTAGCCTGGATACCAGGAAACCCTTCTCATGACCAAATTATTCGTGTATTACCCGAGGGAGATGTCAAAAGTCTAATACTTGTGTTATGAAAGAATTAAGTGGTTTAAGCTAGGTACAAGCTATGAGTTGCTTGGTACTTTATTTATACCGTCTGCCTACCTCGCAAGGGGCTTGATGTGAGAATATAATTATATCCAGAAATCTAAAATAAATGAATAAATAAATATCCCTGGACAAGTTACACAAATTGAATCTAACCCCAAATTAAGCAAATTATATGCTTGTGTTATGTGTGTTAGTCAACGATACTATTACATAGAAATACTTAAACAGATACCAGAATAAATTTAATAAACACCCAGACCCGGAAATGCAGACATCTAAATGTTCATCACACAAATGCCTGCCCCCGTTGGGAATCGAACCCAAGCCTCGCGGTTCGTCGATGCAGTTAGGCGAGTACGCTAGCCACTCGACCAACGAGGCGGTCAAATCAACAATCAACAATGGGTGACCGCCCATCTGCCCATCTGCCAAGTTTTTGAAGTTATACTTCTTTTGGCGCGTTAGGAAAAAATGATGAGGGTAAATTTTTATGATGCGCGCGCACACCATCACAAAAAAGTTGGCTATATATAACATTTTAGTTTTTCAAAAAAAGGTACCAACAAAGTAAAAGTAAGGACATCTACGTATGTTTGCGTGAGAACTGACAACTGTATACACATTATTTCTTTATTTCTATGGTTAGTGTCATTTTGTCTACAAATGCAAAATAAGGCAAAAGATAAAATTTTTAAAAAGATTTTTATCTTAGTACGCCGAAGAAGTTTAACTTCTAACGCGTATACATAAGTACACACACATTTTTTTTAAAAGAACTTATTATAAGGAAAGGCCTAAACAAAAATACCCGCAACGGGCTTAATTTGATAATATAATTGTTTCTAGAAATCCGACTACTTTTTAACAAGAAATTACAATAAGAAAAGACCTAAACAAAAACGTACACTCAATATCTTCATGAAAATCGTGTATCCAGACTATAAAGTACTAAACACAAACTGTACAGTTTTCTATAATAGAAAATCCGCATTCAAACAGTTTTGTCGCAGTTGAAACTTTGAAAGGAACAGAATTCTATTCTCTAAACTCGTTTAACAAGGCTTGCAAACATTTTCTTAAGTTCTTTGTTCACTATAAACATCGATATTGTATATTCTTAAAACATCGATTGTTGTAGAACTTTCTTATTTTCAACTGGTTTACAAATAGGTTCTCATGAATGTTTTTATCATGAGCGTTACCTTAGAAGTTTTTACTCCTAGAACTTTTTTTACTTTTTTTATGATATTGGAAAGCAAACAAGCAGACGGATTTCCTGGTGGTAAGAAATTCACGCCGCCTAGATACACCAAAGGTCGTAATGGTGCGTTGCCAACCTAAGGCCGGGATGTTAGACCTCGAGCAAAAGTAAGTTTACCGGCTACCTTACCCTCCGAACCGGAACACGTCATGACGTTATGGCGGCAGGAATATGTAAGGCGGTGGTACCAATCCGGGTGAGTCGCTGCGAAACTATACAATTTAGTCATATGTCACGGTGTTAGTGACGGTAAGCCTATGCTCTCCTTTTACGAGCTGCCTGGCAGGCAGGCAGATGGTCTATTCTGCAAAGGAGCCCGGACCAACACGGGGGAAAATATGCTATGTTTCTTTGAATCAGATGCTAAAACTAATCGAAAATATTAATATAAAGCAATAACGAAGTTCTATGAATAAAACAACTGTGGTCTAGCGGTTCAAGTGTTGGACTTGACTTCATGAGGTCCCGGGTTCGAATCCCGGGTCGGGCGAAAAAATAAAAGGTGGTATTTCCAATTTTCTAATAAAAAAAATGTTGCCCGGGATTGGATAAGTACCTGGTTGGCGATAGGCTTGCTACTTATCACATTGTGGGACTTAGTGTCTTCGACTAGTTGTGGATGTCTTGGTTGTGCCTCTGCCTACCCCTTCAGGGATATTTGCATAAAGATACTTAATAAAATAAAGTAAAATCATGAGCCATAATCGTACTTAAAACTGTGTTACAGTGCAACTCCTACTTTCTTATTAACTTTCATAACTGTGAATGAAACTTTTCTAACTTTTCATATGAAAAGGGTAATAAAAGTGAAGGACGCCAGACAGGTTTGTCAGGACCGTGAGGTTTGGCAGTCGATACTCTCTGCCTACAGTAAGGGACTTGGCGTGAGGATGTGTATGTATATCTGAGAATAGTGATATAGTAACTTTATTGCAAAACATTTATTATTAGCATTTAAATGTCGCTAAAAATGTTACAAAAATGATAATCTTATCAAAAATATTTTACAGTGAAGTTTTATCATCACCGTTTGCAATTTTTAGAGTAAAACAGAAAGTATAAGCTAAAATAACATTACAACGCTATACGTGATTACTTTACTTGTTAGAGCTCAAACAAAACTCTAATGTATGTAAATAATTTGTTTTAGAACTTAGATATTGACCGCCTCGTTGGTCGAGTAGCTAGTGTACTCGTCTTACTGCATCGACGAACCGCATGGCTTGGGTTCGATTCCCGACGGGGGCAGGCATTTGTGTGATGAATATTTAGATGTCTGCATTTCCGGGTCTGGGTGTTTATTAAATTTATTCTGGTATTAATTTAAGTATTTCTATGTACGCTAGTATCGTTGACTAACACCCTTAAAACAAGCATATAATTTGCTTACTTTGGGGTTATTTATTTATTTATATTAAAATTAATAAAAAGATTTATTTAAGTAAAAACTTCTTTAGCGGTATTGAGCACTTTTTGTGATATGAAAATCGTAAGACAGCGGAAGCGTCAAACCACTTTATGTTATCGCCGCATTTCATACTGTGGTTCGTGTTTCGCTATTCGGTATATCTTCAAGCTAGCTCACAGTGAGGCCTATGACCTAGCCTAAGTAAGGGCTCGCTCAATCTCAAGGCGAAATCAAGGTATACATTTTTTATCTCAAATAGAATTAAATGAATGAATATTGTATTTTGCTGTTTGTCCTTTTACACTGACATAAAAAATTCGGGCAAGATTATTCCCTAACCATTCCAAAATATTAAAAATGTTCAAGGTTCAAGTTTCCACTTCTGCCTGCACTTCCAGAGTGCAACCCGTTGATTTTTTGTTTGTTGTTTTTTTCTAAGGATTATTTTTAGTTTAAATGTTTCATTAGTGTGCCTGTGAATTAAGTGATGCACCGGATCGATACTGTCATCCCACTTTTCCTGCCAATACCACTTTACCTAATGCTCAAAACCTACTAAATGTATTCACATAAAAATATGAAATATACTTAGATAATAATATACACTGATATATATTTATCGCCAACAAACTGCTGTTTGACGAAACTTTTGTATTTGCTTAATAAGTTATTTAAAATTTTTACTAAAAATAGGAATTATAATTTTTGCAAAATAAATTAAAAAACCTAACTAATTATAATATAACTAACTAGTAATACGTTACAAATTACTTTGAGTTTAGAAATAGCTATCGTGGCTAGAATTTTATCGAAATTGCTTTCCTAAATGAGAATGTTTCACGTAACTCTTACGTCACCGCAAAATGATCTACAAATACCATTAGCTTTAGATTTCATTGATAAAAGTAATTGCTTTCCTTTAATTTGATACTTTTAATATTAATACCACGTCCTGCTTCAATATTACGTCAAAGTAACGTAATGTAAATCACCAAGTAGACACTCAAAGAATAAAAACTAGTAAATGACAAAAAAAGCGGTTGGTTTTTTGATGAAAGTTAGACGGGACAACGTCATAAGAACGGAAGCCGATTGTGCCTCTATGTCGCTCGTTCCGCGCTCTCGCTTGCACTTCAAGCCTTAAATGGAACGTATCAGAGTGAGGTAACGCCACATGAGTCATGTTTTTTGGTGCGTGCAGCCGGCTCCATCGAGTTATAAGACGTTGTCACGTCAATATTGTCAATATAAATTTCCATGATTATATTAATGACGAATATTTCTATCCTGTGACGAATTTTGACCATTTTAGAATAAGCTAAATCCAACTATCTTATTAATTGAGAACCCATTTCAATTATTAAGTTATGGTTATAAGACAAAGGTATTATTATATACACAGATATCTTCACGCCTTTACATGGTTGGCAAATAGTATCGAGTGCCACATTATGAACCAAATATATATCTAAATTCATAAGATAAATGCCAGTCTCTATCGAAAATGAAGTAGACAGAGTTATAGTGTAACATACAAATGACCAAGTGACAGTCAAAGCGATAGCAACAGTTGCGTGTTACTTGTGTAACATTTGATAGTACGTAGTATGTAATAAACGGAAAATTAAGTATTTTATTTAAAGCAATCGATCGTTTTCGGTTCTATTTTTTACATGTTTAGAATAATCGGTCGTATAATTGGTATGTTTACGATAATATACCTATTAAATATTATACTACCTATTATTAAATATTATTTTAGCCGTGTTGGTCCGGCTCCTTTGCAGAATAAACCATCTGCCTTCCTGCCAGGCAGCTCGTAAAAGGCGAGCGTAGGCTTACCACCAATAACACCGTGACATCTGACTGGGTGGTAGAGTTTCGCAGCGACTTACCTGGATTGGCACCACTGCCTTACCTATTCCTGCCGCCAAAACGTCATGACGTGTTGCAGTTCGAAGGGTAAGATAGCCGGTAAACTTGCTTCTGCTGGAGGCCTAGCATCCTGACCTCAGGTTAGCATCGCACCATTACCACCTTTGGTGTCTCCAGGTGGCGTGAATTTCTTACCATCAGAAAATCCGTCTGCTGGTTTGCCTTCCAATATCATAAAAAAAACTATTACATACCTTATATTACTACTATCAAATACCATTTACTTCTTGACTAATTATGTAGTTATATAAATATATCTGTGTCTGAAAATACTGTTCATCTTTTAAAGATTTTCACTAAAATAGAAAAAAGTGAAAGGGTATCTTTAAAAAGCACTATTTCAAGTTGAAAGTTATCTAAATCAGATAATACTTTGTACTGCCAAAAGTTCTTTTTAAATGTCTAGTAGTTTTAGTTGTAAGTGCGCTGCAAATCCTGTGAAAAGCATAAAACTATGCTAATTCTCTGTGAGTTTAGGATAACTGCGGCAGCATGAATTAATAATATGGCGAATAGTGTAAAGGTGCATTAGGTGAGCTCTCAGACTGAATATTACTGTAGGATTTTTTTAACGACTAAAGTTAGGGTAATCTGACCATACATATGGAAATACGGTTTGTGATAACAGACTTGTCTTACTGCAGTTTCAAAATGGACACTTTGCTTTTTTGTAAGCGTTTTTCTTAAACTACATTTTTACCGAGATATATAAAAATCAATGCTACTTTTGGTTGTAATTTCATAACCATAGCATCATTATTTAAATGGATTGGACTACTCCCTACAATGTCAGAAATAAGAGCTGTCACCCGGGAGACCGTACCTCGACTAGGTGCTGCGATCTGTTTACTGGGTGGATCTGTTGGAGGGGTAACGGCCGTTAGGCGCCGGGCACAAAATAGTTCTTCGTCGCTGAGACTGAAGGCGACGGTGCAGTATGGTCAGCGTTGCCACATTTACATACATACATCGTATTTACATTTACATACGTACATACCCTATCTATCCCCGGTCCCGATCCATCCCCGACCCGGTCCGGACCCGATCTATGCCCGGTCAAAGATGAGTTTGACCTCTCAAAGTGTGAGGCTGAAGTACCTTCGGCTAATCGTGAGTGACTTAATTATAGCTCCGCATAAGTTTTCAGTGGCGGCCCCGCACCGGAGGACGTAGTGTTGGGAACGGGTGGGAACCCGGTGGACTGATGATCTAGTCAAACTCGCGGGGAGTCGCTGGTTACAAGCGGCTGGTGATCGTGACTTGAGGCGCTCTTTGGGGGAGGCCTATGTCCAGTAGTGGACGTCTTCCGGCTGATGGTGATGATGATGATGATAAGTTTTCAGAGGTTGAGACGTGAAAATACTTTTTTGAAAAAAACAATCAAAGATCCTCATATTGTCAAAGTCTAGGTAAAGCTGCGGGAAACAGCTAAAACGGAATAAGTATTCAAACTACTTTATTACTTCATTCAAGGCAGACAAGGCAATTTTCTTTTATTGTAGTCAAATAAACCGATTCTTTGATTGTGAACCTAGTACGGCATTGCCGGGGCGAAATGATAATTCCTTTGATCTTTACAAGATTTGAATTGAATCTTGACTTTCTTGGAAAAAGGACTGCTCGCGGCGCTTGCCATCAATTTACGCCAAGTTTTGCTGTTAATTTTAAAAAGGTTATTTTTGAATTATTAAGTCTGTTGATTTCATTAACCTTTTAGTTTAATTATTTTGCTATTGCCAGTTGTATTGCCCGCGTGGTTAGTTGTCCCACAGGAACATTTTTTTGGGGTAAAAGCTATCCTATGTGTTAATCCAAGTTACTTTATTTACTTTACGTTACTTTTGCATGAAGGAGTAGAAAAACTAACAAACATACAAACTTTCGCATGTATAATATTAATAGGATTTTTGTGTTTGAAATAAATGTATAATCTAATATGAGCCTCTTTTTCAAAATTTAAACTTATTGATAAACAGGGGGATATTTCTCTCTCTCCATCTCTATCTATATATATATATATTGTAATTTTTCTCTTAGGCCACGCTTTTTATTTAAAAAGTTTAAAGATGGTTATATGTTTAAAGGGGTTTCAACGTCACTAATTTTGGCTATGTTAAACTTTAGGCATTTAACTAATAAATATCTTTTTACAAGAAGTTGTTTTTGTGAGTAGCTTTTGTTTGTAAGGGGCTAGTAGCAGATTAAAGAAATATAAACAGGATAGGATAATCATGGATATTTTAGGAGTTGACCTCCATGAGCTCCATTTCATAACATGTAATATTATATTGTCGTCGGATTTACATATATACATGCATAATTTTAGCTCAATCAGTGACCGGAAAGAGGACAAAATTTAACTTTTAAGATTCCTCCCAGACGTTGTAACGTTGTAAGTTAAACAAAATCGTGTAATATAATTAAAATTACTAAGTTTTAAGTTGTAATAATAGTCTTTATGCACTGTAACACAGACTATTAAAGCTTAGACTAGAAAGTACTTTAATCAACATTTGATAATAAAACGGTAGGTGTGTACGAAAAGAATAATCAGCATTACTTATTTAGATAATTAACTGATATCAAAGGTATCAGAAATACTGAAAAATAGTAATTACTGTGTTAACGGACTAAGAATAGATAATTTGCCGTCCTGTCTAGCAGCTCGTAAGAGACAAGAAAAGACGAAACGTGTCATTGCAAACAAGATCAGATGTGAGGTCATTGTATTTATAATAAAAAAATACAATAAACCCTTAAGAATAGCGCCCATTTGGACGGACCAGGACGGGGCGTATCACAGCGCAATACTCCGCCTAGTTTTCATATATTTTGTATGGAGCAACGCCCACTGTGCCGGGGCGCATCGGTCCGGATTCGTACGCAGCGGATTTCCACGAGGCAACCCGCATGCATTTCCCGATGCAGCCAACAGTTACCAAAATTTTGCGATATCATTATGTTTTCTAAGTTACTACTACAAGCCTTTTCTTATTTTTTGACCGAAGGTTTAAAGAATTCGAAAGGTTAACGTTATTCTAAAAGAATTTTCTCAAAGCAAACTTCATTTCCCATGGTTAGCGTTCATTGAAATATTAGCTCTTATCTGCTTCGGATAATGTTTATGTCATTAAAAATATCTTGTTTTAATTGTAAAACCTTTAAGAATATAAATACTAAGTTTCATGATAATTGGTTAAGTAGTTTTCGAGTGAAAGTGTCGATTTTACATTTATTAGCCCTACTCATAGAAATTTTAATAGTAACCTTTAAGATGTATAAATTCTGTTGAAGTCGTCATTGATGGGAAAGGCTTTATTAGTCCCTACAAAATCTACAAAACAATCACTAAAAAAATATAAAGCAATGACAATACCTACCTGCCACCATACAACCTACCAACCATCATGGTTATACGGACCGAAACGCGGGAGGTGCACGGGATCTGCCCTAAGGCTAAGGCAAAATTTGGTAAGACGGCACAAGGCATTTGCGCGAATGTTCGTGTTGTCATGTTTGTGTACGATAGCGCATTAAATGAATATTGTATTCTATCCCATAAACGAACTATCGTTACTAACTACTAAATTAATGAATTACTAAATTTCATACTCATACTTAACGCAATTCGTTAAAAATTGTTCCCTAATCATTCTAAATGTCAAAATGCACAACGTTTATATTCAAGTATTCACTTCTGCTGATACTCCCGGAGTGCAAACCGTTTTTTTTATCTCAACCTATTGTCCCTTTGACCTTAAAGCAATGACACTTACCATATTCAGGACATGTGATGCAAAACGCCACCGCTAGTATAAAACCAATCACCTCCCCGCCAAAACTTTTGCCGGCCATATTTTCTTTTCGCTTATCCAACACTTGCTTCTACCGACATTTTTATTTTCCTCTTTGAGTCACTCGTGCTTTTGTTTTGTATTCATCGTTCTTTTATTGGAAAATGATGGAACAATAATCATTTTGTTTCTGAAATTATCTTCACATAACTTTTGTGGTGATGTCTCATCTGGAACAATGAAATAAATGTTAATCGTGACTCAATCAAACAAATTATACAAATCATATTCAAACACTACTACAAACTTATAAAAAAAATTTGAACAGTCGCTGAACACAAGTTTTACTAGACACTGTCTAAAATCCCCGTAAAATTTTCCCCGTGTTGGTCCGGGCTCCTTTGCAGAATAGACCATCTGAGCTCGTAAAAGGCGAGCATAGGCTTATCATCACTAGCACCGTGAAATCTGACTAGGTAGTAGAGTTTCGCAGCGACTCGCCCGGATTGGTACCACTGCCTTACCTATTCCTGACGCCATACCGTTATGACGTGTTCCGGTTTGGAGGGTAAGGTAGCCGGTAAACTTACTTTTGCTCGAAGCCTAACATCCTGACCTCAGGTTGGCAACGCACTATTACCATCTTTGATGTCTTTAGGCGGCGTGAATTTCTTACCATCACGAAATCCGTCTCCTTGTTTGCCTTCCTGTGACATTAAAAAAAAATCTGATTCTCAACCAATAATGTGTCGCCACGTCATCTATGTGTTGCATGTTATTGGTTGGATGTAAATTTTAGAAATTGGTCTAGGCTCTTTTTTAGAACATGCCATCTGCTTTCCTGCCAGACAGCTCGTAAAAGTCGAGCTTGGGATTACGGTCACTAGCACCATGACATCTCACTAGATGGCAGAGTTTCGCACCGACTCGCCCGGAATGGTATCACCGCTTTATCTATTTCTGCTGCCATAACGTCTGAGCTTGCCGTTGACGTGTTTCGGTTGGAAGGTAGCAGGTGCACCAACTTTGACTCGACCCCTAACATTCTGGCCTCAGGTGGGCAACGCACCATTATCACCTTTGGTGTCTCAAGGTGCTGTGAATTTCTTACCATCACCTGTTTGCTTGTTTGCCTTCCAATACCATAAAAAAGTGGACTTCTACAGTTTTTTGTGTAATGGCTGTTGCCTTTTAATAAAATTGATCTAAGTACAAAAGTAACGACCGCGCTCCGAGACGTCAATTATTAGATTAAAGTGCACACGCAAAGTAATCATGAAGACTTAACTGTGTCATATCTATTCTCGAAAAAACCTTACTGGATGAGCGCAGGTGACAACTCCAATTTTTTTATGGAAATAGACAGCGGGTAAGCACACAGATCTAATGTTTGTAAGAGACGACCGTAGCCTATAGACACCATAGTTATTATAGGTGTGTCGCTGTGTTTTGGCCGGGATGTGCCTATTGTGCAAGTCTACTTGCTACACTACCACATGGGCCGGAATATAAAATTGTCATCATGGGGGAAATGTATGACCCCTACCCGGCAATTTCCTGCACATCATTTTACCTCCAGTCGTCAGTTGGCTACTTAACATATGCTAACCTCTTACGAGCTGCCAGGCCGATGATATAATCGACACAACGGACCCGGACCAACAGCACTGATTATATCGAACTAACCTTTGCAATGAACAATTTCGCTGGATATAGCGCAATCGGTTAATTACCTACTGGATGGAAATTATTTGATCTCGACTAACGTTACGTTTTTGTCGAGACCTATAAGAATAATACTAAAATAAACAATTGTGCCAAGTATTAGATAAATCCGCTTATCAATAAACGTATATTTCATACATTCCAAAAATTATGTATTACTAGCGGCTGCCCGCGGCGTTGCCTGCGTGGTCCTACAGAAACACATTGTTTCATGATATAACTATCCTATATGTTAATCCAAATTATCCTTTATGTGTGTACCAAATTTCATGAAAATCGGTTTAGCAGTTTTTGCGTGAAGGAGTAACAGACAAACTTTTGCATTTATAATATTAATAGGATTAGCCGACCTGGCAAACTTCGTATCGCTTTAAAATAAAAGCTCCTAACAATTTTTATCGAAAAAATTAAGGATTATTTTTCCGATATTCCCTAAAACTTTTCCCATTTTTTTAAGAACCTTTTCTTGTATAATATGAATATGAAAAAAAAGAATTAGCAAAACTGGTAATTCCGATCATGCGGGATGCGATGACAACGCGAAATGTGAGTCCATCTTATACTCGTACATATAATATAGATAAACAATTCAAAAGAAATGAAAAAAAAACATCCTTTCGAAACGCAAGATAACAGAAGAAATGAAATAAATTATCTATTATTTAGGATTCTATTAGTCCCAAAGGTCTAAGGAAAATACAAAAGTTCCCTTAATCGAGTTCAAAGGTTTCTGCAGCTGACACTGCTTTTGTCACATATCAAAGGTAGAATGTTTAATTTTCCGTTTGTACAACCACATTCTAAAGGATAATAGATAAATGTTACATTTATTTAGAGGTCAAAAAACAAAATCTATAAATGTTTACTATATCCATCTATATTTACAGTTTAATATCAAAGGTAGGATGTTTAATTTTCCGTTTGTACAACCACAATCTAAAAAATGATAGATAATTGTTACATTTATTTAGAGTTCAAAATACGCAACCTAAAAATATAGACTATATTCATCTGTATTTACAGATCGATATCAAAGGTAGAATGTTTAATATTCCGTTTGTACAATTACAATTTGAAGAATGATATATAAATGTTACATTTTTTTAGAGGTCAAAATACGCAATCTATAAATGTAGACTGTATTCATCTATATTTACAGAACGATATCCAAATTTAGAATGTTTAATTTTCCGTGTGTACAACTAAAATCTAAATGACGATAGATAAATGTTACTTAAATTCAGAGGTCAAAAAACTTAACCTACAAAATTATGTAAACTAAATCTATCTATATTTACAGATTGGTATCAAAGGTAGAATGTTTTACAAACACAATCTTAAGGATGATAGATAAATATTACATTTATTCATAGGTCAAAAAACATGATCTATAAATATAGACTACATTTATTTCTATTAACAGATCGTGTTCATTCGTTCGAGAAATTTACCAATTTACGCTGTATATCTTTATACCTCTTTGCATCGTAATAAGATTAACGCCTGGAATTTTTTGGCGAATAACAAACTTCGATGTTCTGTATTGACAGCGAGTTAATTCGTATCGGGGTGTTAGACATAGATGGGTGATTATGAATAATTTATATAATCGAGATATGTCTCGATTGGTAACATTGGTGTTATTCGTTAGTTACTAATTTAATTTTCTTAATCGAATCTCTTTTTACGAAAATTTCGCTGACGCAGGAGGATAATATTTGGCACACTTATAGTTTATGTGTAGGAGAAGTGCAGAACGCTAATATTTTTCAATAATAATCCTTATAAAGAACATTAAATCAATGAATAAAACATTACCCACAACACCATGCATTTGACACACACAAATAAAGATATTGATGATAACGATAAAAGATCACAGATGGCGCACCATACAGTTTGGAAACAAAGTAGTTGGTCTTGAAAACATGAAGAAGGCATTCTTATCAACAAGATATTAAAATTTATTGTGGTCGAATTTCGACGAACGGACTACCACTTATTAATATTAATCTTTGATATTCCAAATATAAAGTTATATTAATTTCAGAATCATATATCAAATAATATCATGTGTCATTGTGCTGATAGAAACAAAAAATGTAAAGTAAAATATCTTCACGCTCATGACCACGAAGAAGATGGCAGAAGTACAACCAAGGCACCCACGACTACACAACGACAGAAAGTCCCACAATGTGACTTAGCCTATCGCTAACCGGACACATATCCAATCGCGAACAATTTTTTTTTAAATGGAGAACTACATTTGCCTTTTGTTGCCATACCTGGGAATCGAAGACAAAAGTCAAGTCTAACACCTGAACCGCTAGACGACACAGGCGATAAGGAACAGATAAGGCGATAGATTTCTACCTGACAAAGTTATTTAATGGCACTTTATTCCACTTACATACTTATCCAGGTAAAATACAATTTAATATATTTTCAGCATTCTTACCAGAACTTTTGTGGTAAACTGCACTCCAATTCACGCATATTCACTTGCGTAAGCTATTAAGAAACTAAGATTAAAATTTTCCATCAATTTTGCAACAATGCGAAAATTTTGTATGTTTGTTTGTTACTTCTTCACCCAAAAACTGCTGAACCGATTTTCATGAAATTCGGCGCACATACATGGTAACTTGGATTAAGATTCAGGATAGTTTTTATTTTAAAAAAGATGTTTCTTTGGGACCATCAACTCAAATTTAACATTAACATTAACTCCGCCGCGGGCAATAGCTAGTTTATAATATAACAATGTTGCATATTTTTTCATTCCTCATTCATTCAGATTTAAATTTTGAATATCTTTTTTATCTTTTCTGAATATCTTCCGAATAATAAAAATGCTCCCCCAAATTGTGTTGAAAATGACTGCATTTGACACAGCTTTTCCCAAGTATCAGAAATCGAGTGTTGAATTTTACGTTTATGTAGCGTATTACATATTTTACGTTGACATATTTTAGATATAATTAATTATGATAAATTCATTGATACATTCTCAGCATTTTATCACCACTATGTTCCAGCGATATATTTCAAGAAATAAATTAATAAACCATACTAATTAAAAGTTGCCTAAAGAGACGCCTACACCCTTTATTACATAAAATTGATTTCCTCCCAACGTCTACGGAAAATACAAAATTTCTCCTAAATTACGTTCAAAGGTTCTGCAGCTGACACTGTTTTTTTTTATCAAAGCTTAAATTTAATTTTCCATTTGTATAACCATGTTCAAAAATTGTTTGATAAATATAACATTTTCTGATATTTTAAGAGACGAAATACGCAATAGGCTTTCATTTAGATTGAGTTCATTCGTTCGAGAAATTTACCAATATTCAGTCATTGCACAGGAAGACGTAATGAGATATGATAACTTGGATAATTTTGATGAAAAATATTCCTACAATAAGTTAAATAAAAAAGTAATGTATCTTCATACCAATATCCCCAAAGAGGTCAGTAGAGTTACAAACAAGGCACCCACGTCTAGTCAAAGACTCTAAGTCCCACAATGTGATAGGTGGCAAGCCTTTCGCTAATCGGGCACAAGTAACAATCCGATCCCGGACAACGTTACTTTTGAAACGTTATTAAAATTAAAAATACAATCTTTTCTATTTTGTTGTCCGACCCGGAAATCAAACCCGGGACCTCAACAAGTTAAGTCCGACGCCGGATTGATAGGAATTTCAATTTTTTTGGCCTTTAGTAGTATCATAGCAACTAGTTTATAATCAAACTCATTTAAGTTTTGAAATTTTGCTCGTGTGGGTGCTACACTTTTTAATATAAGAAGCAAGGTCGGAAAACGAAATTGCCTACGCGTAAAAGTAATATAAAGACGTCGTCAGTTTTAAATTTCTTCAACTAATCGAAACTTGGATTCTGAGCCTTGCGAAAGTAACTAGCACCGTGACATCTGACTAGGTGGTAGATATTCGAAGCAACTCGCCTGGATTGATACTACAGCCTCACCTATTCCTGCCGCCGTATGTATTGAGGTGTCCCGGCTTTAGGTTGGCAACGCACCATTACTACCTTCAGTGTCTCTAGGCGGCTTGAATTTCTTACCACAAGGAAATCTGTCTACCAGTTTTTCTTCCAATATTATAAAAATATCAACGATTAAGAATGTTTATAAAATAAAAGGTGAAGGTGACTTAATTTTTACGGGAAATTGCAGAAAAGTAAAAATAAAAACATCCTAGCGCCTTTATTCTGGAAGACATAGGCAAAGATACAAGTAGGGCACCCATTATTAGCCAAAGCTTCTTTAAGTCCTAGAATGCGATAGATGGTAAACCTGTAGATATTCAGGCTACTATCCAATACCTGGCAACATTGTTTGTATTAGGAAATTGAGAAAACACACACTGTGGTAGTGTACGGCAGATAGGATTAAAATTAATCTACCTTTAAATTTAGTTGTAGAAAATTATGGAACTCACTAAACATATAAATAAATAAAATGTCAATTAAAAATATAAATAAGTGCTGCAATTTAAATGTTAAAATGTATATTAATATTAAACTTCTTAAAACTTAATTAAATATTTACACACCACAATGTGGTAGAATATGTTGTATTCTTAAATATCTTTCTAACAACTTTTTAACACACGTATTCCGCAAATACATAACTTTCATTTCATTTTTCATTTCATTCATTTCACATGGTATTGCTTGAGGAATCAAATCCGAGAGCTCATGCAATTAACGCCAATACCAGACCACTATATCATAGAGGCGATATAAAAGTATCAAAATGATATTTCACAAAACGACGATGGAAAATATGAACTTTAAGATGATTGCAGCCATCCGGGCGAATCGTTGTTAGTTTTTCGTAAAAATTTTAAAGTAAAATATTTTACGACAAACTACGTTCGACTTAAAATGATTTTCTGCTCACATAATACTTCCCGTATCAAGTCTCCCGTTGCATAAGTTTACTTAGTAGAATGGAGCTCCTGTTATTTCAACTTTTTATGTGAACACTTTGCACATATTAAATTTTCTTCTAAATCATTTTAAAAGGTTTATGAACAGCGGGCCATATTCAAAATGTACTGGTGTATTTAACGCTTCGTTAATCTTAAAGTAACGGTAACTCAATACGGAAGTTTCATTTCAGAATTTCCTTTCATTTATTCTTCTCTTGGTTATTATGAATTGGGGAAAAAAATCAATTTAATGTATATTAACCCATTATTATATTATACATTAAATAAATTTTTTTCCCGTTTGTACCAAGTATTGTGTTTGCTAGTCTGTGCATGTATGTTTGTCTGTTCTTTTGTAGTACTGTGAAGACAAAACGTGTGATTTGTTTTAATAAATCATACGACTACCTATTTGTTTTAACTATGAAGCTGTATTACGACTTAATTTTAATATTAAGAGCATTAGTAAATATGACACATATAGGGAAATAAAATTGGCGGCCGTCAGACGCCATATTGCAAAAAAAAATATTATCTATTTATGTCATGTAAGGTTAAGTCAATCAAGTAGCATTAAGCTTTATTACTACTGGAAAATACACACATATTAATGACAACTGACAAGACTACAATTTCCAAATATTGTTGACTCTTTCTAATCTGCGGGCCTCTCTTTCTCTTTAACTAGGTAGTTGACATTGCAAGAATCTCTCTAAAAGAGAGGACGGTACATTAAAGAAAGTCAGCGATATTTAGAAAAAAACATCAAGACTTTGTTAGAGGTTGTATTATTATTGATTATTGATATGAGATTAATATACCTTGTGTTATTACATAACATTAAACAAATGTTTAAATATTAAAATAAATTATTAATTAACCAAATAATGATTTTGTCTACATTAAAAAAAAGTTTGCTCATCAGAATGTGAAAGAATAGGTTAGTATAAATAAACATTTTTGTAACAATTTCCAATATATATTCAGTAAATAAATATACTTCATTTCATTTCATTACGACACAGGTAAAATGGCGGCCGCCAGACGCCATATTGCAAAAAATAATTAAACTTGACAAACTACATCATATCGAGTGTCGTTGAGTAACGACCGTTTAAAAGTTTTACATATACAACTAGACAAAACTTCCATATCACTTATCATAACATACGTATTGACACTTCATTTGTAACACAAAAAACCTGTATGTGTTAAACTATTTGGACTGAGCATTTTACTTAAGCTAGATATAATAAACTAACAGCTGTAAACCGAAAATCGCAATGAAAGTTATACAATGAACGTTATCCAAACGTCTTGCATATTCAGCTTTAAATATAGAGAATAGACGGACGCAACGTAGCCATTATTATCAAAACTTATTGAAAGTAATTAGTCATCTTTGGTTGTATTTGGTATCATTTGAATAATTATTATTCATTATTATTATTAATTATTAGTCATCTTTGGTTGTATTTGGTATCATTTGAATAATAATTATTCAAATGATACCAAATACAACCAAAGATGACTAATTACTTTCAATAAGTTTTGATAATAATGGCTACGTTGCGTCCGTCTATTCTCTATATCCAGCTAAATACTCCAATAACGCCCTATAAATCCCCTTAATAACGTCAAAACCCCATATAACGTCAATACCTATATAATGTCAAAACCCCCATTTAACACCAAAATCCCCATAAATTCTATTTAGGCGGGGTTTATCACAAAACCTAGTTTCAATTTCAAAAACCGATAATCCTAGGGGAAAGACCTGTGAGCGGTTACAGCTTAAAAATGAAACCGAAAGCCATTTTTAATACCACTAGCAACACATATTCTGGTATTTAATTACGAAGTGCCAACAAAATATTAATGTCAAGTACTTTTTCTAAACAATACCCTATCTTATAACGTGAAACACATTATAACTGGAAGTGACCTGAAAAGGACGTAATACAAAGGCGTCCAAGGCAGAAACTGTATTGTTCAGCCTCGCTTTATGTTTACCGCGAGTGTCACTTCTCTTTACCGGTACCTACATTTACTCTTCGTGTCACCCACTTAATAATGTTTCTTGTTTGTACAGCTTTTCTAATGAAATCCCGCAATAGTGTTTTACACAAAGCGTTTATTTTGTTTCAAAGCGTTTAATTACACTTGTGAAAGCTGACTTTATTGAAACAAGCTGGTCTAAGTTTAGTTTGTCTACTGTTAATGCGGTCTTTCTAATTCAACGTTCCCGTACATTGTTCATTATCGTTTGAGAAGTTCTTTAAGCAAAGTAAGTGCAAATAATTAAGCGCAGAAAAAGTGCAAAAACCGACTCTAACTGTTTTATTAAGTACCACGCAACGATTTGTATTTTTTATTACGGATGATAGCTAATAATTTCGAGATGGTACAACGTAAATTGTATCAAAATTCTGGTAGTAGTTTTAAGCTATAATGAATCCTATTAATATTATAAACGCGATAGTTTGTCTGTTTCTGTTTCACATATAGAACGTAACTTCGATTCACACATAGGATAGTTTTATCCCGAAATAATATTCCTGTGTCACCACGCAGGCAATAGTTAGTAATGTATAAATGTTTGAGTTTCGTCAACATAAAAGTTCATGCATTACTCAAAAGCCACAAATCGGATCATGAATAAATGAATTGCTGGGCTCAAAAGTAGGAATTCAAGTCATTTGTACACTCAAATAGTTGTTCACACGTATTAAGGTTCGCAACTGGTTAGTTCAATAGTTTAAAAGGAGCTATTATGTAAGACTAGTTTTATATTACGTTATAATATTACATAACACCTTTACATTTTACAATAATTCATGTATTATTTTCATAATTAATTTAAATTCCATAAATAGCAACATTTGTATTGTTTGTATTCGATTTGCAGGGCGGCCTGTGCTACCCACTTGGTTTTTTTTAAATTTTGTAATGAAAACACCGGTTCCTGGGTAAGTGATATTGTTCTGTTTCGTCAGGACATGGTCTTGAAAATACTTATTATGTTTAAAGTAGTCAATTTTTATGTCATAAAATGAAAGCACATATTTTCATTTAATGTTGAGATTTTATGTCAGAGGTAAACCAACAAGAGGTAAGAGATAACCGTGGCCTATAAATACAATAGATGTTACAGGTGCGTCGATGTTAGCCTACTGGCAGTTCAACCAGCTATCCTACACTCTAGACCGGAACATGAAAAAGTAGTTATAGAGGCAGGAATAGGAAAGGAGGTGGACCAGAGATCAGAACTCAGGCAAGTTGCTGCACAGAACTCTACCACCAGCAGTCTTGTTAGTAAGTCATATAGTCACCCTTTTTTATAGCTAAGATAAAGTATACAATGTTATACCCAGAAATAAAAATAAGATCAGTAGCTAAGGTTAATGTAATCGCTTTGTTCTCAAATGTTACATAAATAGGTCATAAAAACAAGTTTCTGAGGAAACATAAACACATTTTATGACCGAGAAAACGTTCTTACAAGAAAAATATTGGACTATGTATAACGAAACCGTAATGCTCCTTACTACAGCAATGAAAATACGTAATAAGGATATATTTCAGACAAAATTACTACAGCCGATATAAGATTTCAGCAAAGAGTGCGCGGAAAGAAGTAGCTTACATACACGCGAATTGCAAGTACAGATAAGCTTTTGATTACACTTGAGTTTTCCAGAAAAAAACATATGAATGCTTAGTCTAGAGCTTTACTAGGCGGTCGAGTCCCACATCGACTTGCCCGAATTGGTACCACCTCCTTACCTATTTCTGCTGCCATAACGTGCCATAACGTGCTTGCCGTTGACGAGTTCCGGTTCGGATGATAAAGTAGTCGGTAAGCCTACTTTTGCTCAAGGCCTAACATCCCGGCGTCAGGTTGGCAACGCAACATTACCAACTTTGGTGTCTCTAGGCGTCCGCTTCGTCCGCTTGTTTTCCTTCCAATATTAAAAATATAAAAAAAATGGTGTACTTGATTTTAGTAATTTAAAAGAACTACCACACTAACAAAAACACGTAACTACTGCTATACTACTACTTTATCTATACGTTTTCAACTTTTGTTCCATCCCTTCAGTTCGTATAGAAAAGACAAGATGTTTATTTTCTATAGCGTACTCGCAAGTTTTCCAATTTTATTATCTTTTGAACTTTTATTGAACTTTTTTAATAAATCCGAAACCACAATTAGCCAAATCGGTCAATCCAAATCCAAATTGGCCAAGTTTGAAGTTATGTGCATTCATACATATAGGTAATAATATACATAGATGCTAAAGTCTGTCTATCTGTTACGTTTTCACGGCTTAGCTGCTGTACCTTATTAAATAAAATTAGATGTACACAAAGTTAATTTCAGTCCATATATAAGAATATGTATGTCCAGAAGTGGACGTCCTCCGACTAGTGATGATGATGATAGTTAATTCCCAATTTTAAACGTTAACATTTCTTTAAAAAACAACCTCTAAGGACTGTAATGGGGATAGAAGTTTTTACAAAAGTATTATTATAATTTGAAATAGTTGACGGAAGATAGCTTATGATCAGGTATTACAAGGAAAGTTTCGGCTGTATTAAAACTAGGATCTTTTGTAGAATATAGGCTTAAAGTATCACAACTAAGCCACTCTATCTTCTAATACTGAAATCAATAATGGTGATCTAGATTGTGACGACCTACACAAATTAAGATCATTGTCTAACATAGTCCTGACAAAAATAGTGGCAGTACTCGCCACTATTAAGGGGCCATATACGCTAAAATATGTCAGCAGTTTACTGTTTTTCCATACAAAGCAATCATGGATCTTGCTGACAAAAATACACAAGATTAACATGAATATGCTTTTCCAAAACACGATTCATTTCACTTTGCTCGATAGAAAAAAATCAAAAAGCTAACCCTTTTTTGAAAGCAAAACTCAAACGTCTACTTCAAATATGAAAATATCGACACCAGATTTAACGTAAACATAGATAAGTACTATACCTAAAAGATAAGTGTTTCAGTTTTTATACTTTTTTTCAAATTACTTTTACAGTGTCAAAAATAGTGATTTGTCGCTTAAGACGTTTACTTTGGAGCGCCATTGTCAATAATAGTGATTGGCTCTTCTGGCTAACTGAGTATGGGACCTTAACAAATGTTTGCAAGACGCTCGATATTATAGCCTCAGAATGGATGATTTTTTTATTCCGTTATCCTAGAAAACATAATCTGATGATTAGAAATATCCACCTCTATATATGTACATATCAAAATATCTCTGTAATTTTAAAGAAAGAAAAATAATTTCGAGATTTTAAATAAATTTTTATTAAAATACGATTTAAATCCTATGATTTAGAAATATACAAGATAAGTACATATGTTAAAAGGTACAAAACACCTTGAAACACTCATATAATGCTACTGAAACGTATATTAGGAATAGTGAGAAAATCACAAGTTATATTTTTTTTAATAACGGAAGGCAATCAAGTAAATGGATTTCCTGACACCAATGGCACGTTGCCAATCTGAGGCTGGAATATTAGGCCTCAAGAAAAAATAAGTTTACCCTCCGAACACGTCATGACGTTATGGCGGCAGGAATAGATAAAGTGGTGGTACCAATCCGGGTTAATCGCTGCGAAACTCTTAGTCACCTAGTCAGATGTCATGGTTTTACTGACATGTACACTAGTTGGAAAATTAAATAGTTAGAGTTGGTTTTTGCTGTTCTACTGCGTTTAATTATGACAAATTACTATGACAAATTATAGTACTTTTTATTACAAAACAAGTTTATCTATCATTATCATTGAGATCCTAAAATTAATTATATACAATTAAAATTGAATATACAACTAATTACGTATCTTCGAACGAGAATAGTAAAACAATAATAGGCTCTCGAATATGAATGTGCGTTAAAAATTCAGTACAAAGTCGAGTTCAACTTTAACCTTTTTGTATTCTAGCCTAAATAAACTGAGTTATAGTTCAATTTGGTGCTTTGCCAGATTTGCTTATTGCAGAAATATTTTTGTTGTATCTTTACTTAGCTAGCAGCAAAGAATAGATAAGTTGTACCGTGACGATGGGTACACATTAAACATTTTTTTAATAAATAAAAACAGATACACTATTTGAATGGTATCCGAATGTTTGTTGAGACTTAGGTTGACATTTTATGATTATATCGCTCTGGTATTAATCGATGGCGGTTTCAATATTCTCTCAAACCGGCTCGTCTGTATGTAAATATTAATAAATGAGGAGGAAAATAGGCCGATCTGAAAGGACCGCGATACTTGGTACTCGATATTCTAGATTGAACATGTAGATAACATGTACGTATGTAATACAACTTACAAACAAATGCTCAAAACTGTCGAGAATCGAACTCAAATGGCATGGATTAGTGATGTAGTTACTAGTTACGCATAGATATTAACATCTCACCACAAAGACGACCTAGTATCAAGAATAAATAGTTATTCATCTTAAAAACATATTATAACATAAAGTATCTTCATGCCATTATCCCCGTAGAGCAAGGCAGAGGCACATCCAGGGCACCTACGACTAGCCGAAAACACTAAATCCCACAATGTGATAGGTGGCAAGCCTATCGCTAACCAAGCAAACATCCTATCCTGGCATTATTTTTTTATTAGAAAATTGGAAAAAAACGCATTTTCTTTTGTTGCCCGACCAAGTGAATCGAACCCGGGACCTCATGAAGTCAAATCGAATACAGGCGATAGCATCATTATAATTTATAACGTAATTAAAAATATGCAAGTTAATTCGGGGGTACCAAATTGCCAGCGAAACGTTTTCTTGCTTTATTCTATAAATCATTCTTAGAATATCAAATATGAATCTTAATATGACCACGAGCGTTCGAAATCATAAATTCCTATTTCGAACCAAAGCTATAGCTATAAAAATTTAGAATCCAAAGCGACAGAACTTTATGGAGGCCAGTATCTCCCAGTTAAATGCATTTATGAGTATGAATTTTTCCCCGCAGTCGCTAGCACGTAAAATTTGTGGTCTGCAGTTGAAAACACCCACGTCCTGTTAACGATATCGGTTTGCAATTCACTTGTATTCGTGGTTATTCAAAAACTGGTCAAGTATCAAAATATGGACATAGTTTTGATTGCCTCGTCAGCTATCCTTTCAATTTGAGTCGTACTTGGGTTAAAAAAGGCAGTTCAATTTTTTATATTGAGTGCGAGCTATTTGAAAAATTAAATATTTCTCCTCAATTTGAAGAATATAAAAATTGGCTGTGATGCTTGAACAAACGCTTTCAAATAGCGAAATATTATTTCAAAATAAAAAATAAGTCTTTTATAAATGACAACCTTTTGAAAAATGTATCCAAAAACCAGTAGTATTACGTCATTGTAAGATTTACAAGCGGGATGTTTAAATATTGGTCTTATAACAATGCCAATAACATTATTAAATTATTACAATCAGTTTATAAAATTTATTAAAATAACTCTAGCTTCTTACATTTAATAGAAAAAACCTTAGTCCTAACGCGATATTTTTATAATAATAGTTTAATTGTGTTTCGTAGCATTGAAATATGTATATTTGAATCATTTGATTTCTCACAAGTTTAAAAAAAATTTTTCACAATAGCCGTGCCATGTAACTCGCTACGGCACTTTAATAAGTCGTATCCAGTTTATCCGCTATGCTATTCTACGCCGTAGCTCTGTTATAATTCGCTACGACTCTAATAAGTCGTAGGCGGTTCACTCCGGCTCTTCTACGACGTAGCTCTATTATAACGACACCTCTAAAAGCTCTTAAAATTCTAGGTCATTCTAAATTACAATTCCGTTTTCAAGTAGATAATAGCTGGAACAGTACACTATCGTCAGTTGAACTGTTTACTGGGAACAAATGTTTAAACTAACGTTATATATGTATGTGAAGAGGAGTTATTGTTCAGTATTCATGCTCAAAGACTAGACTGATCATGATAAAATTGGGAACGCGAATGCTATATGACTAAGTGATGTAAATATGAAGTGAATTTACGGTAAGTTTTGTTTTTTTTTTTTTAATCAAAAGTACAAGAAATTCGTGTCATATCGAAGAAGACATTGTGTGCGTAAATTTGCCGGTTACTCTATATCTCATTCAAAATATGTTTATTGCAAGCAATAATACTTTGGCGTCAAAACAACAACCGTATGAAAGAAAACAATTGCACGGAAAATTCCTTTTTTTATAATACTGGAAAGCAAACAAGGAGACGGATTTCCTAAAGGTAAGAAATTCACGTCGCCTAATGACACCAAAGGTGGTAATGGTGCTTTGTCAACCTGACGCCGGGGTGTAAGGCCTCGAGCAAAAGTCAGTTTGACGGCTACCTTACCCTCCAACCGGAACACGTCAACAGCAGGCATTGACGTTATGGCGGCAGGAATAGGTAAGGCGGTGGTACCAATCCGGGCGAGTCGCTGTCAAACTCTACTACCTAGTAAGATGTCACGGTGCTAGTGACTGTAAGCCTATGCTCGCCTTTTACGAGCTGCCTGGCAGGAAGGCAGATGGTCTATTCTACAAAGGAGCTCGGACCAACACGGCAATTTTCAGCCCTAGCCTCATTCTTAGTTTAAGTGTCAATCAACGATACATAGTTGAGAATAAGCTGGTAGTTTTTTTACTTCTTATCATCAGCGATTTATAGAATTCCGTTCTGTACGCAACTGATTTTATTACTTATACTACAACAATACACTCAACTATTGTTAAAGCCCTGATGATGCGTATACTGTGAAACTTAAAGATAATAATAAAAATATATTGTGGAAAGTGCATTATGCAACTCTCAATTATGTATAGCTTCACTTGGACGAAATAAATAAATAAATGTTCCTAGGAAAATTATGCAAATTGATCTTAACCAAAGAAATGAGTTATATGTTTGTGTTACGGGTACTATTTAACAATACAAATACATAAATGTTTAATACATAAATTTATACCAGTGTACATTAAATATGACCCGGAAAAAGGACATCTAACAGTTGTCATATAATCTACCAACGTCAAGAATCAAACTTGAGCCTTGAATTTGGTCAATGGAGTTAAACGTATCAGACTTGTACGATATACCATCGGGGACAAACTTCTAAAGTGAGATCAACAAGAACACGGGGACTTTGTAGAAGCGGATAGTTTATTCTTTATGCACGTTAGATTTAGGACATAAATCACAATGTTGTTTCACATTCTCCCGTTTATTCCACTCGTATTTGACACTGATCGATTAGATTTAAGTTCATTCCTTGACAGTGAGAGACATCTGAGTGACAAACATCTTTACATCTGGTGTTAAATATCTAAAATTGCCATTTGCCACATTTCTTTGCTTCACAGTGTAGTACAGTAAACCTACTGTTTTTAATTTAATATCATATTCCAATCATTTGCTTTTCAGAAGTTTGAATTTATTTCATTATCTAGATATAATTTCACGTAAAGATTATTGGATGAAATAAATTAAAAGTTTCAAGAAAAATTTAACCATTGCTTATATTACATGCAATATAACCATTGACATGTTTTTTAATACAAATACATTCCATAACTAAACCTTTATAAGTATAACATGTTTAAATGGTTGTAATCGCTAGAATACAAAAACAAATAAGTGTTATGTGCATAGTGCCATTTTGAAGTAATTTATATTATTTAGCCTCACTGTCAATCATGAAGACAGAGGTCTTCAAGGAAGAGAATCTTCAAGGAAGACAGAGGTACAACCACGGCACCCACAATTACCCGAAGGTCTCAAAGCTGGGATACTTGTCGCCGACTAGGCGCTTTAACAATTCCAGGCAATGTTTTTATTGGAAAATCAGAAAACTCATCTTGTGTTCACGTCACTGGGAATTGAACTTTTTTTAAAGTTAAAGATCAGTGAGCATACCTCGCGGCTCTGATGGTAAGTGATAGATGTGGCCTATAGAAACCATAGATGTTATAGGTACGTCTTCGTCCTGTGGCTAAGATGTCACTAAAGAAGGACGAAGATAGTCTCTACCCAATGGACCCGTACCAACACGAGGAACTATACTCCTCATATGCAATAATCCTAAAGACAATTATCTTGTTTAATTTGGATATTCTGCTATGTTATCAGTGACGTATTACATTATTATCTCATGAATTCAAATTGATTACGCGACATTTAGTAATGTACAGGATTAGAACTAGAGCAGAATCAGCCTTAAAATTGAGTGATTGGTGTTAGAATAGGCTTATAATACATTTCAATTAATAGTTTTAAATGTACCTAAAAGACAATAAAGTATAAAGTTAACAAAGGCAGGTATTTACATGTTATAGCTTTTGAGATGACTACAATTATATTGTATACCTGGATTTTTTAAGAAGTAAAACAGTAAACGATGATGGTGGTGTATCACACAATTATTGTGTTCTGTACAAAAATAAGCTCTAAGCTCTTAGGATTTAAAAAGCTTGTAAGTCAATTGTTTTGTACCCTACATGCAAAATCGAGTTTCATAAACATAAGGCCAATAATAATAGCCTATTTACAAAAAATTGTGTGTGTACTTATGTACACGCGTTAGAAGTTAAACTTCTTCGGTGTAATAAGGTAAAAATTTTTTTAAAAATTTTATCTTTTGCCTTATTTTACATTTGTGGACAAAATGAAACTAACCATAGAAATAAAGAAATATTGTGAATACAGTTGTCAGTTCTCACGCAAACATACGTAGATGTCCTTACTTTGTTGGTACCTTTTTTTGAAAAACTAAAATGTTATCTATAGCTAACTTCATCATGTCGGTTTTTCGTGAAGATGCTTTTGCAAAGCGACTTGCCTAGATTGGTACCACCGCCTTACCTATTCTTGCTACCATAGCTGGTTGATTTGGGCGTAATTTTGTTTGCGGTAGTGTAAGTACCGTAGGCTGTGTACTGTCGTGTTATATTTTAACCAAGACGAAAATAGGTGGTATCACATGTTTGTTATATTATGTGGCATCATAAAATAATAAACGGATAATTGATAAAATATTACGTTTCAAAACAATTTCACTTATACTTAAACAAATACAATATTTTATTTTCACGTACTATAGCAAAACCAAACTATCGATATAAAATAGCGATATAATAAAGTATTTATAAGAACAATGTTCTTTATAAATTGCAATGATTAAATTTAATTATTTTTACTCATAACTATACATGGACCTAATTTTATTCAAAGGGCTCAAGTATTTGCAATATTTTTTAATGTATATACATTATTTGTTTTTCTAGAATCGAAAATCAAATATTCGCATGGTTTTCCTAACAATCACAAATATATGTAGCCTAAAAACACCAAAGGAGGCATTCCTGCGTTGATATCATGAGATAAGGGTATTAAAACCATGAGAAGCAGTAAGTCTACACTACATTGTACACTAAATTGTAATAATTAGTGAGGTGTGCTTTACATGTAAAATAAGTAAGTATAGTAAAGTTTCACTTAGCTGCAATATAGTTAAAAATATCGTTTAAGTAGTTCTTAATATTGAAGATATAAATTTCAGTACAAAATGATATGAAGCAGAGGATTTTAAGCGTCTTGGAAAATGCCAATTCACATCCACCTCAGGTAGCGCGCTGAAGCTGAATATTAAATAAAATTGCACATCTGAAATCGAAATTCGTAGCTCGCAAGTATATTCTGCACTATATTTGATCTGAAATCTTATCCAAATATCGAAGACTGAGTAACAAAGTACCAAAATCTTAATATTTTTTGCAGAATAATTATGATTTTGCTAAGTAGTCGAGTTCCGTAATGGCACATCAGATTTGGTATTCATGAATTTAGACTCCTTCCGTTTCCAAAACGAATTCCTATCTTGTGTTAGCTAAACTTACACAAGATAGGAATTTAACCCGTAGCTTTTGTTATTGTGCGACTAAATGAAATTAAATTTAATGATTTGCAGAAAACGAGTTTTAAAAAGTTCTTACAAAGATATTTAACCATACCAAAATATCCTACCACATTATTTTATAGAAAAAAATGGGTATACATATACATACATATACAAATGGGTATACATATTTTAATGTATAAACCACAGCACTTCTTTATACTATAAGCTCTATAAAATTTGAATGACTTTCTTGTATTGTCTAACGATGATGTAGTCGTTCATCATCATGTCTAGGTTAAAGCTACTGTTTTACTTATTCTCATAACCGAAACGTCAGTGTTAGTTATTGTCGTTCACCGATTTAGAAAGTAGGGTAGACTAATGCAAACTGCGAAATTGCTAGCCTAATATTGGGTACTGATCGCTAAAATCTTGTCAACTATCATCTTACCAGGATAACCGTTTTTTATTTGCCTTCCTGTAATAATAAAACAAAAACCTTGTAACTATCACTTTCATTCCAGCATTTGAGACAGTAACCATAAATTATATTGTAATCAAGGAAGACACATTAGAGGAGCAAATAAACTTTAAGATAACAAAGTTTTTATGGCTGGGACAGCAAAGACTTTGTTTTTACTCGAACAACATTGGCTCATGGCACTCCTATTTTCTCCCTCATAACCCAACCTTTGGAAAGCGGCCAAATTGTACGCCAATATTTCTCGGAAAGTGACCGAGCTTTACTACACGTAAAATATTCCCCTCGTAAAGATGATGTGGCTGTATGGAAGGGATACTTTAATCATCATTTATATTTAAGATCATTTCCAATATTGAAGCCATGTTGTATTTACGGATGTTAATAATTTAAACGCAAGCGACGTTTACATTTATGTCTTAAACCTTTTGCATACTTTGATCCATTTTTTTAGCAAAGTTTATTTTGGAACTATGAATTTAGGATTCATCATTATATTTACATTTTTATCTACTAAATAAAAAAAATCAAGACTGTCGGAGTTGCCATCCTTGTATGTTTGTGTGTTTGTTTGATACCCCTTCACGCAAAATCTGCTCAACCAATTTTTATGAAATTTGGTACACACATAGAGGTAACTTAAATTAACACATAATATAATAATTTTTATCCTGAAACAGTTTTCCCGTGGGACCACGCGGGTAACGCCGCCGGCAACAACTTGTGTAACATAATGTATGCAAAATAATTGTAGTTGAATTGAACATCTATTCTTTGGACTTTGTCAAAGTCATTTTTATTGTTACATAAGTATACATAAATATTTCCTTAAGTAATTAAAGACAACTCATTTGCAAAGAAACAAGCGGCAACTTATTTCAAAAGCTGTAAAAATGATGTAACAATAAAAAGATATACTTAAAACTCTATAGAAAAATATACTCATATTTTATTTGCTATTCGTTCTATCAATTGGATATCTAATTGGGTTAACGGCCTCTTATTTTCTACTTTAAAATGACATTAATATTTCAAATGCTTTTGTAGGTCATAAAGCAGAAAATACTAGTCATCAAACAAATGGAAAACCATCAAATTTAACGATACGATCGGTCTTCATGAAAGAAAAATCTTCAAGTTTCCTCCAGAATTTCAAGTCGCAGTTGATTTAACAAAGCTTGTATAACAGTCGTCTTTGATATTATTAAGACTTGATTCACTCATTCGGTTCTATTTTTAAACTTTTCGGAATTTTCAAGACTCTCCGCACCAAGTTCGGTATCTTATGTCAGAAAATGTTAACAAATTAAGCATGTTTTTCAAGTTATATAAAGACAGCACCTGTGTGTTCGCTAACCGATTTTGAATGTTTAATTAATTTGTCTTTTATATCTAAGGGCCAAAGCAGATAACCGCGTTGCGGTGTCGCGTCTCTAAAATCGACGGTTTGCGTTATGGCGTCATAGACGTGTCTCATCGTGAGAAAGTTATTCCTTATGGGTTATTAAAAAAAAAAACTTTAAATAGATAAATAGTGACGCGCCACTACAATCGGCTGTGACACTTCTGCTGATTCTAGCGGCGCGGCGCCGCAACGCGGTTGTGTGTTTCGCTCCTTAAATGGACGTCATCCTCCAACATAAACCGCTTACATTTTTAAAATCGGATACGTTTTTTATTTTGAAATGAATTTTGTGTTTAGGTGTATCGCATGTTAATATTTATAACAAATGTACTCGAGCATGTTAGATTACTATTACCTAAGTAGCGTTTATCGTAATATGACAAAAAATCTATATGTAAATTTTGTGACGATATGAGAGTGAAGTACGGGAAGCAGTGTTAGTAACTTTAAATATTTTAATTTATTTAAAACTGTTAAAAAAATTACTTAAATTTGATGACCGATTTTCCATCATCCGACCTGGAGAGTAATGTGACTTGAGAGTAATGTAGCCCATCGTGGAAGTATTGTGTCCTTTAAAATAAAAAAAAATCGATTAAGAAACTCGATTAACATAAATGAAACTCAATATATAACATCTTTTATTGAAGTCGTTTAAAATAGTCATCTATGTTCAACAGCTCTTATGGTGAATCGTCTATTTGACATATTTCCTTTATTGGGTACATTATTAACATATAATGTTCTTGCCTATTATCAAGTGATTGTAATCAGTCTTTTTAGCTTTATGATGCTCCTCAAGCCGATGCAAATGTAAATATTATACGAGTTTTTTTTAATCTTCACCATCTAATGGACAAAGTGCAACAGGTCTCCATGACACCGTACCGTTTTGAATTCTGAGCCTATAGTAATCTATCTTTATTTGCTTTGAAGTGGTGTACATTTATTGTGTCTTATGTCATTTTTACACATTTTTTACATATTCCACCAGTGCAACTGGTATGCAAATTTTACAATAACATTTTAAGTAAAATAACAAATAACTCATAACATAAATAACTAACTTATAAGCGATTAAAACGAATAATATGATCTAATCCGTATTAAAATAACTACTTTCCTGCAAGAAAATTAACATTTACGAACATATTACAACAATTAACAATTAAGAATATATTAATGAAAGTTAAATTCAAAAATGTATTGCGGAAAAGTATTACAAATTTTCTTACAAAAATGTGTACAAAAGTGCAAATAATGTTTACGTTAAGTATTTGGTATCTCTCTCATCTCTGCAGCAGAGTCACAAAGTTTCTTAGAGTATAAATTATGTTTGGTTAGATGCAAAATTATATTTTTCTAGAGGTACAGTGGTTTTGAAAAAAGTCGACAGTTTTATAGTTTTCAAGTACTAGTAAGAAGTGGGTACTGGAGAGGATGCTCCACAGCAGAGTCATTTTGAATGCGAATTATTTCATAATCTAGCACAAGTACAGTTAGTTATACGCAATAAACGAACGTTATACTAGTTGAAGGTACGTCATTTGAAGACATGATTGATAGGGATTTATTAAAGCAGAGCCGCTTCAGAACATAACTTAATAATTTTGTACATGACATTACCTTTTATTAACATTTCTATACCATTAACACGATAAACTACCGCAGGAATTGCGTAACATCGACCTATTTCGGGGAACAAGTATTTAAATCACATTTAGCATTACAATACTACTAATGTATGTAGTACATTATTATTTATCGCTTTATTACAGCCTAATGCTAGAATTAGTCCCCAAACGACTACCAATGTCGCAAAACTAAGCTGAATGTGCAATTAATACAAATTATTATGATTTAATACTACCCGGGAGACTAATGTTCTACAAATACAATCAAATACAAAAAGCTTTCAATTTTATTGAACAGATCATAAATATTTTGTCTTTAGTCGTAAGCACTGTTATGGTTTATTTGTGTATTCCATTAGTACAAGGAGAGTTAATAGTTGTCAGAGATTTTTACTACACAAAAAATTTTCGTCAGTAATGCCTCTTGCGGCAGTAGCTCTCCGCATTTAAAATATAGTTGAGAATTTAATAGCCGTGTATTTCTGAATTTTTTAAAGTAATTTTTTGAAAGACCTATGTATAGATCTGATAACAAAACGGAATGTGTAGTTCAGATAATAAAAATAATTCTCCATTACATACATAATAAAAACACGCCTACGTAACTGTTGTAAGATAAGTATTTAATTAAGTAACGCCTAATTTAAATAAAACGTATGCCTAGCCACGTTATAATAAATAGTTGAGGAATAAAATAGCTGTGATAAACAAACGTTATATAGTTCGGTGTTATATAATTGTTCAGTGAAATAAGCTGTCAAAAATATACTTATTTGTCTCTTACTCTGCAGCAGAGCCTCCCTGATAAATATCGATTACATCTTAAAATACTGTAAACCCAATAAATATAATAGTCGCATGTAGCATATAACTGACTGTACTTAAGCTAGAATATGAAATAATAAAAGTAGTTCTAGTCTCTTAATACACATTGCTTTTAGAAACATAGATTTGTATAGAATTTTGTGTTTATAACCTTATCTATCTCGAAATATCGTAGAAACGAAAATAAATTTTGATTTCTTGTAAAAATTTAAACCAAAACACAGGAAAATGAAGCTCGACAAAAGATGCAAAATAACAGCGAATCTAAAGGTGAAAAAAGATTTCAACTCATCCAGAATTCAGGAAAATGGCGGTCACTAGCTATAGGCTAAGCTATTTTTATATTGGAAAAGCAAACTTAGAATACGAAACCGTATTTGTTCGACGGTCGTTACGTTTGTAGGTCAGCTGGGTTATAAAATTCCTCAGTCCCTCTTCAATTCCTATGGGAACCTGGGCCTTACTATTCATCGTCTTAGTTACAGCACAAAGGGATTCGTTATGCAAGCTCTATTACTGCTGATAGCACGTTTGTAGTTTAGTGAATTTAAGTTCGTTTAAGTTATTGATAGTGATCGTGCCCTTTGTGTTTTGTTGAACACAAATTATAGTTGAGAACTTAATCTGCTTACACTGAAGGGCTTATAGATTTGTGAAATATTTATCGTTTTTATTGTATATGTATTGTTTATGTTATTTGTAATTTATTATTTCAGAACACACTTTTTGACTTCATTTTTATCCCATGAATATAGACGAAGACATATTGTTATTATCAAAAATCAAAAAAACTATATTTTTAATTATTAACAATTGTTTACAAAATTTTGTGTTTATTAAAATATTTAAAATTAATGTTTTAATCTTATGCCTAGGATAAATTTCCTCAAATTTTCAAAGGAAGAAAAATTTCAGCAAAGCCCATAAGAGAATGTTGCAGTTCGGATTTATCTTGTATCATGGTTAAGCCATTTATTAAAAACAGTGGCTTAACTACCTGTCAATGAGTGCAATTTAAATTTTCTGACTATTTAAAAGTAACTTAAGGTATAATAAGGAGAAAGAGGGTTAAAAACTTTCAAAAAACAAGTCATCTGTATTCATTACCTATGATGGTGACCCATCTGATTAACCCATCATCGGATACAAAATAAATACCTGATTCTGTTGCCTGTGGTCAATTGCCTGTATTTGTTTTGTAAGATTCCTTTATCATTATATGACCCTTTTTTATTCACCACAATCAAAAGGACAAAGTCCGATAGGTCGCCACGACACTAGATTGACTAAGCATTTATAATCCCAGGCTCTTCTTTTAAGAACGACTTTACTGTTTTTTCAATTTATTTAAACAGATTTCATCAAAATCTCTGTAAAGACTACTTGTACGTTCCTATGTGAAATTTAATAACGACTTGAGCTATAAATTAAAATTGTTCTAATCTAGTTAGAAGCCCCCCGTATTGGTCCGGGCTCCTTTGAAGAATAGACCATCTGCCTTCCTGCCAGGCAGCTCGGAAAAGGCGAGCGAAGGCTTACTGTCACTAACACCGTGACATCTTACTAGGTGTTAGAGTTTCGCAGCTACTCACTCGGATTGGTACCACCGCCTTACCTATTCCTGCCGTCATAACGTCATGACGTGTTCCAGTTCGGAGGGTAAGGTAGCCCTAAACTTACTTTTGCTCAAGGCCTAACATCCCGGCCTCTACAGACGATCTTCAAACCCAAAGCAACTTAAAAATAATTAAATAAAAATAAAATCAAATAAATAAATA
>NJDD01003162.1:86968-100299 GCA_002245505.1 Calephelis nemesis
AAAAAAAAAAAAAAAAACATCCCGGCCTCAGGTTGGCAATGCACCATTACCCGCACCATTACCTTTGGTGTCTCTAGGCTGCGAAAATTTCTTACCATCAGGAATCCGCCTGCTTGTTTGCCTTCCAATACCATTAAAAAAAAAAGGTAACTCAGAGTTAATTACTCAACCCAGGAACGTACAAATGGCCCTTAAGTATATAACAAAACTAGCTATCCCGGCGAACTTCGTTCCACCCGTTCAGTTAGTATGGGAAAAAATAAAATGTTGTTTTTCTTAGTTTTCTCGCAAGTTTTTAAAAAGAAAGTAAAAGTCTTTTAAACCTTCCCTGGACTTGACCAAATAATTCAAAACCAAAATAAGCGAAATCGGTTCAGCCGTTCTCGAGTTTTAGCGAGACTAGCGAACAGCAATTAACTTATATATATAGATAAATAAAAGTACTTTTGGACAATAAGTCCCCATAATCATAATATTATAAATTCTAAAATATGCTGGCCATGAAAATACTTTAAGTGGCAAAACCGTCAGGACTATAAAGATAAAAATACGGTGAACGTGTACAAGAGGCTTGATGGCAGCGATGACATTTCACGAAAGTGGACGATAAATAACATAAAGCAATCCGAAGGGAGTTTTGGCGGGTTCCAGAGAAAAGATGGACGCAGTTTTTCGTAATATTCTTCTTGTACTCGTTGTGTAAAATTAGGTAATTTTAGTTGCATTTTATTTCATTTTGTTTATTTTGATGACGTTTCGTAGTTTGGTTTGTTTTGGTCTCAATTTGTTTAGTTGAAGCTTATCCTGTGTTTTGCCAATGCTGCCAAATCTTACTCGATACGGTGAAGTGACGCTATAGCCTTAGCTAAGATCCTGAATTGACTGATTTTGACGATCTATGAGTAATTTTGAAAAATTAAAAAAATTAAACCGAGTAAAAATTTGACAAATTAATTAAACTCACTAATTGCAGAATTAAACTCACTAATGGCACATGTGCGTGCCAAAGTTAAAAAAATACTTTGAAAACTTGTCAGTCAATTAAGTAAAGGGCGACCTTCTTACATACACCAAATAGTTATAGTTTGAGGTAAATGGTAGCAGTGATGAAACAATAAATATTTTAAAACATCACTTACTAGGAGTATCTTCAAGCTCATACATCGGAAGTGGTAGGCAGAGGCACAACCGATGGCAAGCCTATCGCCAACCAGGCACATGTCCAATCACGGGCAACGTTATTTTTTTTAGATAATAGAAAATATACATTTTCTAATTTTTTTTGTTTCCCGACCTGGGGATCAAACCGGGACCTCAAGAACTCAAGTCCTACGCAAGATCACTAGACCACAGAGGCGATAATGTTTAATAAATTATTAGTAGAAGTAATAAAATAATTACTGTTTTAAAACACCACTTACTAGAAGTAGGTAAACTTTTACAAAAACTACTAACTACTAACAGCATTGTGACCAACTTAGGGGTATAAAGGTGACTTCTGTCAATGTAAAATCGCATAATTTGTAGTTTATTAAAAAAAGAGAACTCAATTATCGTCCCAGTTTTGACCTTTTTTCTTTTGAATTTGAGCAGTGAGCCGTACGTCATTATGTCAAACATTTTTCCATATCACTGTACGTGTTACACTAATTGCAATTTGTCAATATAGAGCACTCGATGAAATGAAAACCCCTTTTTTATTGTAGTAATATATTTTCAGCGCATTCTTCTTCTCAAAGCGCATATTACGTGTTTAAGTGTAAGCTGTGTTAACGTCCTCATTTTAAGTCTCCGGTTTTATTTTTCTGTTTCGTATTGTCATACAACTACCAAACAATGAGCCTACACTCGAAGGTTTTCATCGGTGATTAACAATCAAATTTTAAACTTGAACTAGTGGTCGCCCGTTGGTCAAAATTTGACCAAAATAAATTTTAATATATTGTTGATAAGAACGCTATTCTCATTTCTCAAGACCAACTACTTTGTTTCCAAACTGTATGATTATAGTTTGTGCGCCATCTGTGATATTTCATCGTTATCATCAATATATTTGTGTGTGTCAAATGCATGGTAGTGTGGGTAATGTTTATCTACTGATTTAATGTACTTTATAAGCATTTTTTTAAACGTTTTGCACTTCTCCTACACATAAACTATAAGTGTTCCAAATTTTATGCTCCTGCGTCGGCGCAATTTTCTTAAAAAAGGGTCCAAAGTTCTGGCATCACGTATTTATAAACATATAAAACTAAACGAAACAATTGAAAGCAGAACCTCCATTATTGTTATTAAAAATAATATGTCTTCTAGCGAATTGAAACTTCTTTCTATTACTATAGTAGTAATGTAGATAATTTAAAATTTATACAAATATGTTTATCGAAAATATTTCACTTAAAATAACAACTCTTTAATATTTCTGAGATTTACTTGATCGCTTCTTGTTGAGAGTTTGGACAGCACGTCCCCGGTTATATTCTCCCAAAGGGTAACTTCCTTGTTTGAAAGGCTTTATGTTTCGGAGAAACCAAACTTGCTTCTGGTTGATGAATATATTACACTCAGGATACTTTGGCATAACTGTTTCTAAAGTAAGCACAAGACGCTTAAAAACTTATCATCTGATGATTAAATCATTTGTAAATAAGTAAATATTTATTTATTTAAACTTTATTGTACACAAATAAAAATTTTGAGTACAAAAGACGAACTTAATGCTAAATGCATTCTCTCCCAGTCAACCTTTCGGCTAACAGAGATCAAGTATATATGTACCGAATAAACAAAACAGAATAATACAAATATATTTATAATATATAATAAATATATCTTAAATAATAAATAATATATAATATATAATAGATATATCTTAAATTTTCCTTTTTTTTAAATAACATTATTTTTTTAGAAAAAAGAACGTTCTAGCTTAAGAACTAACCATATTTTATTTTATTTCTTATAACACAAGCTACATGTATGTGACAAGGCTTATGGTAGATACAGTCGCTTCAATTGGAAACAAAGAGGTTCCATAACTTAGATAATGGCGGTTACGGCATTATTTGTTTCAGATTGTATCTCTTAAACTTTGCGATTTTTTTATTTTACTGTTTTATTACCATTTTAAATAAAAGTCAAATTCTAGCATAAAACTAATAAAAGAACGTCACTACACAGTATAAAACAAAGTCTCTTTCTCTGTCCCTATGTCCCTTTGTATGCTTAAGTCTTTAAAACTACGCAACGGATTTTGATGCGGTTTTTTTTTAACAAATAAAATGATTAAAAAGGAAGGTTTTTATGTACATTTTATAACTGTACGAAACTGGGGCGGGCCGCTAGTTTTCAAATAAATGCTGAATATTTAGTCTATGACACCAAGCACGAGTATAAAATTTGGTGCAGATATCGATATAACTTTAAAAAGTTCCAGGAAAATGTCAGTATTTAGCATTTCCAACTGCTTCAGAGTATTTTCTATCTAAAGGGGAACACAAACTGTTCCAATACCACTCTTCGCATTATGTCTGTGGCCGCAATGAACCGTGTCCTGACCCCTTTTCCAGTGTAACGTCTGCAAAATACTGCCGTTTATTTTATCAGAACTTTGTGGTATCCGAGTGTAAAAATATTACCTTCTGACTTTATGCTTGTTAGTAACAGTGATTCGAAACAATATATAGTTAAGATTTGTGTATTTATCCATATAATAAAAAAGCAAAAAAGGGAAACGTGTTATTGATAAATAGAGACTTTAACATAATCAAAACACGACAGAAGCGAGCACTGACACAATGGTTTGATTCCGTAAGGCAGTGATTATCGCAGAATTTTATTGACAATAAAGCTGCTAAGTGCGAGTCGGACTTGTCCATGAAGAGTTCCGCAGTAGCAATCAATAATCATGTTGTAGTAGTTTTTTCAGTCAATGTAAAAGTATATGTAGTATATAATATATATACCTAGTCTTGCCATAAATATTGTAATAAAGAAAAAAAATATTTTTTTAACTGCAAATGACATATATTACTTTTACAGTGTGTTAGTTTAATACATAAATATACAACAATTAAAAATATAAAAAGCTTATTCGAAGTGGTCTCCATTGGCTGCAATACAGTCCTTTAAACGTTGAGGCCAGTTATCAATAGAAGCACGCACTCTTTCCATGGGAAAATTCTTCACTGCCAATCGTATAGATTGTTTTAGGGACTCCAAATTATCATGGCGTTTAGAGCAAGCTGTACTCTCTAAAACTGACCATAAATCATAATCCAGCGGATTAAGATCGGGACTAGACGACGGCCAGTCTTCAGCTCTGATGAAGTCCGAAACGTTCGCTTCCAACCAAGACTGCGTGGACCGAGCTTTATGACCCGGCGCCGAGTCTTGCTGGAAGGACCATACTTGGTTATTGAACATGGTGATGTTAAGGGGCTTAACTACCTTCTCAAGAATGGTATCTTGATACACTTGTGCCGATGTTTTGATACCTTTTTCACAAAAATATGGCTCAGTCACTCCTTCATAGCTAACACCCCACCAAACCATCACTGAAGTTGGATAATGTCCACGTTGCACTCTGTCGACTAATTGGGAAGCTTCCTTAGAGCTTTGAGCATAAATACGGTCATTTTGTTTGTTAAAATGTTGCTCAATTGTAAAAATTTTCTCATCCGTAAACAAAATTTTTCTGTGACCTCCCTTTGCGTACCGCTTCAGTAATTGTTTCGATTTTACGACCCTATTCTTCTTTAAATTATCAGTTAAGAAATGACCAGAGCGTCTCTTATAGGCTGCAAGTCCTAAGTCATCTTTTAAAATACGCGACATGGTTCTAGGTGCTATCTTCATTTCCCGAGATAAAATCTTTTGCTTTCGGACAGGATTTCTTCGAATTCTTTCCCTTACTGCTTTGACCACCTTTTTCGTACGAACACTACGTGGACGGCCAGATCTTTTTCTGTCACAAACAGAGGAAGTCTCATTGTACCTATTAATAGCCCGGTACACAAACATTTTACTAAAACCAAGTGTATGGAGAGTTTTAAAAATTGCATTTGGCTCCATACCTACTTTGTGTAATGCAATCACAGCGATTCGGTTCTCTTTATCACCCCACTCCATTTTAATATCGCAAAATATTGTACAATGTATTGGCGCCAAAATGAGAAAACACAATGAACAATCGTATAAAAATGACAGATTCGAAATTCAAATGTAATATTTTTTATTTTTAAGTGTAACAGTATTTATGGCCAGACTAAGTATATCAATATATAATAATGTATACCTAGCGGTGTTTGTAGTTTATATCTCTTTTCTTTAGCAACATGCGGGAATTTATAATATCAGACATTATATTAATTGTAAACTACATCTGCCATATCTTGATAGCGAAACACAACTATTTTAAGTGCTACAGCACCTATTCCAAAAAACCTTTTTATTAGAATAACTCGTCCAAATTGATTTTCGTTGAATATTTTCATGTTAATGTATACCATATTACTTTTTTAGAAGTTAAAGGACAAATTTTATCTCTCACTCAAACTATTCAGTTTAAAAAAAACAATATTTTAGAAACCACAAAATAATTTTTGATGGCCTATCCATACATACTTACTATTTTTCCATTTTTAATGCAGTTCTCAGAATACATCTACTTACCAAGTTTCAACACCAGAACTCTTACAGCCTCGGAAAAAATGGCTGTGACATACATACAGACGGACAGATAGACATGACGAATCTATAAGGTTCCGTTTTTTAGTCTTTGGTTAAGGAACCCTAAAAATGAATACAGTAATGTAAGTTCCTTAAATATTGCACTAACCTGTAATGGAACGACATTTTAACGCTGATTAATACTGTTCAACTAATTTTCTAGTTTGACTTAATATATCTCCATGTGAATTGAAACATTGTGGTACTTGTCAATTTCGAAAATTAGTTTTGAGTTTATTATGATGCAAGAAAACACTAGCGTATATTATACAATAGTAGCCAACTAGCTTCGCTTTACAGCAACTAAACTAAACTTTTAGACTAATTTAGTTTAGAACTAAATTATTTCTAACATTAAATAATGCAGGTGCATTTTACCGGGACATGACCTGAAATGAAAGATGATTTTATACACCTTTTATTTCAAATAAAACCTTTTGCTTTATTTACTTTTCAGCTCATTTTTTTATATTATAGGAAGGCAAACAAGCAGACGGATTTCCTGATGGTAAGAAATTCACGTCGCCTTGAGACACCGAAGATGGTAATGGTGAGTTGCCAACCTGTGGTCAAGATTTTGGGCCTCGAGCAAAAGTAAGTTTACCGGCTACCTTACCCACCAAACCAGAATACGTCATGACGTTATGGCGGCAGAAATAGGTAAGGCGGTGTTACCAATCCGGGCGAGTCGCTGCGAAACTCTACCACCTAGTCAGATGTCACGGTGTTAGTGATGATAAGCCTATGCTCGTCTTTTACGAGCTGCCTGGCAAGAAAGGCAGATGCTCTATTCTGCAAAGGAGCCCGGACCAACACGTACATATATACATATGTCCGTCATACATATATACATTCTAAGTATTTTTATATATTATATTCTAAGTATATGTGTTTCTTACTTTGACGAAATTAAGAGGTCAAGTGCTTTGGAGAATTTAATGGATTATTAACTATTTATGACAAGATACGGTTATAATAAAATTGTGATATGACATCCATCCGGTGCTATATCGGAAAACAAGAAAAAATACTGTTACCGTACGGGTAACAATTTACGGTTTTAAAAATAAGTTGATTGTATAGTACGAACAAAATTGTTATAATTAATACATTTCGAATTAATTATAATATTTTTGTTCGTAATAACGAAAATAATTTGTTAACTGGTTAATACACTCTACAAAGTTTATTTCATTGAGTTTTTATTATTTTGCTAATTATTCCAACGTGTTATTCACTAGTTTCAAATTTCCTTTCGAATGATTTATTAGTTACTAATCAATATATTATTTTTATTTTCAATGCAACAATCTCTCTGTTATGAAATTAAACCAAGCTAGATCAATTTATCGCCCCCGAAGCCCCCTACATACTAAATTTGATGAAAATCATTGTAGCCGTTTTCAAACACAAAAAGTTACATGAATTGTTCGTTTAAAATACAAGATTACATACTATATTCTTTTAAAATCCTACTTTAAAATAAGAACCCAGTAAGTGCTGATAAATGTGAACAGCCATAACGTTAAACCCACAAATAGTTGAAAACAACCTTAGCTGTTGACTTATGTCCAAACCGCATGAACTTGATATGAGATATTGTAGCCTGTTATCGGTTGGCAACAGCACTAACACTTTGCCACAATACTGCCAAATACGTTTAGATAGTTTGATAATGTATCGTAACATATATCTATATAATAGTTTTGATATATCTTAGCATGTTTACTAAACTGTCGTGTTAAGTCTTTAATAAATACCCAAAACGAAACGGCTGAACCGATTTTGATGATTTTTATGCAATATTGGTAGGTTTTAGAATAGGTATATTTATCACTCTTAATAACAAAGGTGGGTCGACCTTATTTATTTATTTTTATTATACTAAAATATTCACTTAAAAAATAAAAATGACGAAACAACGTTTGTTAGGTCCGCTAGCATAAATTTGATAGTTTTTTTTTCCGATATGTTGTGATTACATCAACGTCCATTCGTGGAACTATTCACGAATATAATTACAGGATGAGTATTCCACTTCAGTCATTGGTTCTAAAGTGTTTTGTGACCAATGTTTTTCAGTGCCGCTATAGCGTATACCAACGCGTCCCATTTTCCTGTTTTTGTTTGGAAGGTAACTACGAGTATCAAACTTGCTAATACCAGAATCTTAACGTATTTTAAGTGGCAATACGAACGGTGCGTTACCAATCATTAAAATGTTTTGGGGTTCCATAGATGACTTAATGCGTATTTCGTAACTAAACAACACAACAGTGACGAGCATTGGAACTTTGGCTTCAAAAATATAAACAAGAACAAAAAAAAGACAATGTAAATAATAATGAATCTCCAATTTGAGTAGTCATCGTATCACGCTTAAACAGATGATCAAATTTAACTAATTCTTTTTTGTTGCGTTAGATAGGTTCTTATTAAAAACAGTGACAATTGCAGGGAAAACGGAAAAACCAATTTTTCTATCCATACAAACAGTTAGTAGCTCTTAATGTCAAGTGATATGAACTTCGCCAGTTCAGCTACTATTCAAATAAAAAATATCGGCTCTGAAAAGTGTAGTCATAAATTAAAAACCCATTTTAATTAGAACTTTAAAAGTAGTAAAGTAAGTTTAAGTAATTATTCGTTAGCAAAATGTTGTTAACACTTTATCCTAAATTATTTTGCTGTCTTTACTGTTGAGGTTATGTCAACATATCTCTTAGCTTATTCTAAAAAGTACTGAGCCATAAGGGTGGCACCGCGAAAGCCCCACGGCGGTTTATCTTTTCAACCAAAATCTGCTTTCTAATAACTTTCTGGAACCCATTACGTATGTTGACGTTATGTGAACTTTGATCTAAGTAATGCTTTTAAATTCTTCAAAATTAAAGTACCTTAAAGAAGGTTTTCAAATAGTTTTTTTATACTCTATATAACAATAGAACATGCGTGTGCATGTGTTTTGTTTGTTATTCGTAAATTCTTGATTTATTGTCTAGACTGATTGTTACAAATTTGGTAAGAATATTTTAATTAAACGGTAGACAGAAGACAAAAAAATCAGAAATTAATTAAAGATATGTTACGTTTCATATCGTTTCTTCAAAACTATAAAATATATTACTATGTATTATAGTATTACGTCTCTAGGATAGCCATTAAAAAAGGCACGATCTAATTTCTGATAACATTTTTTTAATTACCACCTGTGCTTATTATTTGTTCTGCTAGACAAATAAAAGATAGTAACGTTTGGCTTAAAATCCGAACCTCCGTTTGTAAAGAGCTTTTAATTTTGTTGTTGTCTTTTGACATTAATGTATTTTCATAATCGACCCCAAAAAAGGAGGAGGTTCTCAATTCCACTGTTTGTTTTTTGGTCTGTGGTCTAGCGTTTCAGTTATCGTACTTGACTACATGAGGTCCCGGGTTCGATTCCCGGGTTGGGAAACAAAAAGAAAATTGGGTTTACAAATTAACCTTGTATATGTGCCCGGTTGGCGACAAGCTTGCCACCTATCACATTTGCAGTACTTAGTGTCTTCGGCTAGTCGTGGGTGTCCTGGTTGTGCCTGTGCCTACCTCTTCGGGAATATGGGCGTGAAGATACTTTTATGATTGTCACCCGATTACTCCGTCAATAGCCAACCGATTTTGATAGTTCCAAATTTGTCCCATATTGATATTATCATGATCCGACTGGTGGTTGTTAAGTTATACTTAACAATACATTTTTTACTTATCAACCCCATCAATGATAACTGAAAAAAAATACATTATTAAGGAAACTGAAAACTGCTGTAGGATGTTGATAAAATTTATATGGGACCATTTCGGAACCACTTGATATCTTTCGACGAAATAATTATGAAATCGCGACGTTTTACCCAATGAAATAATTGAAGTCAGTTTTGGCAAATTTTTAGTTAATAATGTCAGGAGTTGTTGACTTTCTTAATTGATTTATCTGCCTTCTGTACAGAAAAATTTACACAAGGATACAATTCTGTATTCTTTTTATCTTACAATGCACTACTTGAACTTATTTGACCTAGATTGCCGAACCAGCCTATTTTGGCTTTGAAACCAGATCAATACATATAAATTGGAGATACGACATATTTATTTCTTCTTTCGATTTCGTTTTTACCTGGCAAAGCAAGGGTTGTATTTTACACGTATGTACTTACAGTTAAATAATTGTTTCTGTTGATGCTACACAAAGTAAAAATGTGAAATGAAAGACATTGACAAAATCAAAGGTTTACATAAATTGATTTGAAACGTTTTATGATTTAAATCAGTTAACATTTATTGTATCATTAAGTTTTCATTTTGTACGTAAAACGTCAACTCAATGACTGAATAAATATTTAATATAATTGACATGTCTGAGTGTGGCGGAGACTTACGACGCATTTTACGCAAATTAATACGTATTGTTGATTTTTAACGTAAATTATGATGAAAGAAATTTGCACTTAATATTATATACGCGTTACGTACGTACGACCATTACTTTTTTTATTGCTAAAATACTTGACCAATTTCGATAAAACTTAATATATATTTATCTTAATCCAAACAACTTTTTTTTAAAAAATATTCTGTTTGAATATTTTTTGTCAGGTGCCTAAAAATGGGTTATTTTTCTCGATTTCTCTGGCATTCCATCACAAGTACTAGACTTGGTGAAATTGTTTAAATAAAAAAAGAATGATCAAAATTGGTTTATATATAACGGAGAAATCGACTAATATACATAAAAAATAAAGGAGTCCAACATAATAAGTCGAAAACATGAGCAATTTACTTATTTTTCCAGTCAGTAAAAAAATAAAATATATTTTAATATATGGTTAAATATAAGGTACAATACGATACATATATTTTTCATATTACATGTTTTTTTTGTTTTCGATTTATAAAGTAAAGGCATAAACATATTAGGCTAACACAGAACAAATTCTAAGATCAGCCTCACACTTATGAATTTCGGCGAATGATCCGGTAAAAAAATCAGAACTACACAAAAGACATCCGAATGTTTTTGCCTACACAAACATTTCAGTTTGGTCGTTGATTTGATGCGGCCTCTTGACCGGGCAAGTATAGTTCGTTACCTTCCGTTCCAAATAACTAAGTCAAGACGAAACGAGGTCGGTTCGAGACATGTCACTTTGAATAACGTCGACAATCAAGCTGAATATATTTCGAAGGTACTCACAATATGAATTTTCTGGACTCAAGTAAGGATTGCCGTATATTTTTGTGAATATTTTACTAGGTGTTGCTCGTCGCATGAAAAAAATTGGTTTGTTCCACATTCGTCCTACAAAATTTCGTCCCATGTCAGAAATCCGTGTACGTCCTACATTTTATTCCCGTTTCGTCCTAAAAAATGAATTTTTACATATTATTATAATTTCGTTCCGATTCGCCCCACATTTTATGCTTGTTTCGGCTCGTTCGTTTTTGTTAAACAATTTTAAGTAAGGTCAGAAACAAAAATGTTCTTTAGGCCATTGTTTAGAAAAAAATTGTTCTTTTGTTTTTAACTGAAATGTTAATACTGTTTTTTTAATTTTAAGATTAATATTCTATACGTTTTCATATTTTTTGAGGCTTTAAATCGAAAAGTGCATATCTCATAATGCTCATTCATTCAACGAAAAGAAGAATATACAGCTGTAATTCGGGTCGTTAAAATGTTTACTAATATTTATATAGATACAATAGTAAGTAGTGAATTTCAGTTTCTCTAGAATTATTATTATATCGACGTTAAACAAGATACCCATTTTCAATACAAAGCACCGCATAGTAGATCTAAATTTAGTTAAAGAAACTGATTAAATGAATTATTTTTTATGCCAGCCATCGTGTTTCAAACAAAAAAAGTGTTGATTGGAAGGATTTTTTTATATTTCTATAGTTTTCTACGGCTCAATTAACTTAAATCAGTTTCTACCAGCGACAGTATTAATCGCCATTACTTAAATTAGATAATAATCTACGCACTAATCTTAATAGATATTAAACGGTGTGTAGATTGAAGAGTACAGTCCATATCAAATGGCTCTATTTCTTTAGTAAAACCTTGATACCTTTTTTTATTTCTTTGACCTTTTTAAATTGATATTCTATATATTTTTAATTTTTTTATTACGCTTTAATTTTGCCATTTGATTTAACAGTTTTGTAATCTTTTTTTATGTCGCCTCTGTTCATTGTTTTGTAAAGATATATAAGATACCTAGACATATTTACTTAGTTATTAGCTGTTGTAATTGATAAAACTGATCTGTGATTTTGATTGTGATTTATATGAGACTTTCAAAATAAAATATGTTTTTTGATTTTTGTATGGTTTTATTAGAATAACTAAAACATTCAAATATTTCGTCTTTAAGACATTTGAATCTAATAACTCCTTTAGAAATTACACAAGAAACAGTAAACTTGATACATACCTACCTACTAGATTACTTTATTATACAAAGTAAATCTTATAATTGAGAAGTGACGACGTTCTTTAAAAATGACATATTTGTAAACGGTACTTTTAAGACCTTTTGTAATGTAGGACGAAACAGGAAAGCTTTTGAATGTGAGGCGAATAAGGAAATTTATGGAATTTGGGACGAAAGGCTAGGGTGAATGCGGAATAAACCAAAAAATTACCTACACCATTTATGTCTACACAATCTTCATTGTGTCAATGTGTACTGTCTACATCATCTTTATATGTGGTATCTATAGGCCTACAATTTATTACATACCAAACAATAGAATATTATATTATAAAAAATCTCCTCATAATATTACTTGCAAGATATACATATATAGACCAGGGTCGATAATTTTTATAACCAAATAAAATAGTAGTAGGATGAAACCCATTAAAAAAGGAGGAGAATATGGTCAAAATAAAAGGAATAATAAATTACGGTCGATCCGAGTTCGGGAAGTGGGAGGAGGGGGGTTGAAGGGTAAAAAATTGTTTATCTTGATTTCCGGCAAAACTAAAAGTCCTATCGAAAAAAGTCATATAGCAAAGTTGTAGCTAATAAAAAGATCTAAAACTTTTGTATAAACACTTTTTTTCACAAATTCGAATTCAAGTTTTTTTCGATTTTATGCATTTTCTGTGAAGATTTACTATATTAACACTTTTTTTTTCACCATCAAAAAGAAGAGATTTCAACGAACAGAAAATATACCAACTTTTTGAAAAAAGCTGATATTTTGACGGGTGAGTTTTTGATTGAAAATTAGGGTGTTTTTTCGATATTAATTCAAAATAAGGTGAAAAAATAAATATTTTTAATCAAATAAATTACAGCGTATTCGGGACATAAAAAGGTAAGTTTTCACTAAATTTCGTTGAAAAAAAAGAAATTTTTGTAAAAAATAAAAAACCAAAAACTTGGTTTTTTGAATTTTTCACATAAACTTTGAGGTTATGTGAAAAAAGTGTTTATACAAAAGTTTTAGATCTTTTTACTACCTACAACTTTGCGACATGACTTTTTTCGATAGGACTTTTAGTTTTGCCGGAAATCAAGATGAACCATTTTTACCCTTCAACCCCCCCC
>NJDD01003162.1:104480-143538 GCA_002245505.1 Calephelis nemesis
GTGTGAGATTTATGTTTAAATATCCGGATATACGGATATGGATTTATTTCTGTGAACATTACCATGATTTAACGTATAAGTGTCATAATAAAACTAGAAAACTGAATACATATTGTGAGTTCATTAAAGATGTTCAAAAAAACATACTACTAAAAGGGGTAAGCAGAATACACTTTTCGCATTTTAGTCTTTCGGTCTATCTGTAACAATTAATCAATCGCAAAGAATTTTTTTTTCTTTGACTGTTTATTTGTTATTTTCTGTTAACATAGTGGTGGATGGTAGCTAAGCCAATGCCACTATGCTACAAAATCCGGAATGTAGAGAAACAATACAATATACCTGCTGTCATCTTTTACATATCTTGATGTTAAGTCCCATTGCACGATATGTAGAGAGTGTGGAAAGCCAAATGAACGAAGTTAGCTGGGTTGGCTACTCGTTATGCTAAAATTAAAGACAACATTCTGAATAACTTACTTTTTTTACGAATACGAACATTCGAGAGTAGAGAAGAAGAGTAGTGTCAAAAATTTTCGTCGTGTATATTTTAAACTACATCGATAATTTTGTCTACACTCGAGACGTAAATTCCATTAACGTTTATAATATGCATACTAACTCTAAGGGTCACGCTCTTCCACTTTTTTCAGGATATCTAAGTTGAGTGAACCTACGTCAAGAAACAAGGATTTAAAAAGTCTTAAATTAAAAGGCTGAGAATAAAACGAAACGTGTTTTAAAACATTTTGACGATCTAGTTGAACAGTAGTAAACAATTAGTAAATTGTTTTCTTTTATCCATACCAAAAATTACTAAAATCAACTCAATAAGCTAGAAAATTAAAAACGAATAGTCGTTTATTTTTAAACTTATTCACCGCTTAGGTATATGTTAACGTTGATATGTAACGATTTATTATGATAAACTATGATGACGTTTGATTGGTTCGGATTAAATGTTAAATAGTTAAACCTTTGGTTATAACCACAACCATATTATAATAATAATTAATTTTACAGGTTATGGTTGGCAACAATTACAAAAAGTCTGCACCATAAAGTTTACATCGTGGCGTTGTTGCTTACTTAGAATGTTTAACGAATTTTGTAACGCACTTTTAAGCTAGTATTAAGTTATTGCTATCTTCTTTTAACGAAAATAATAGAAAGAGACGAATTTCTTTTAGTGCTTGAAAAAACAGTCTGTAAATTAATTTTAGATAGACGTGTATTCTATTACTCAAATAACTGTGATCATATCATCACCATTTGATGATTCCAAAGTAATTTTACATGTAATTTTTTTTTTATTATTATATACCTATCTTAAATAAGTTTCGGTTGTAAACAGCCAAACTACCCCAAACCTTGTTAAAACGCTCTTTTGAAAAGGAATTATTCACAAGATTTTAGTAAAAGATAAATCGTATAAACCAAAGATACATCCAATCACATATACTCTATATGATAATATAAAAGTATTCAAGGTTGATTTATTCGGAAAACCGCGAATGTATGTTGTTCCACATTTGACGACGTATTGGACGTCTGCCAGTTACATTGTGGTTTGGTTGTAAATATATATTAAGCCAGTAATCTTGATAAATTTATGTACCAGGGACTTAATCTCATTCTCTCTGGCACGTATACACTGACAACAAAGATGTTTGCAAATACAGTGTGTGCTAACCATGTTTACGGCTTTTCTTGAATAAACATGGGTCTAGAAGTTTTCCCTTCAGACATCTTAATATTTCGCTGTATGTGCGCTTATTAATGTAGACATATACAATATGAACTTAGGTTTCAACCGACTGCTAAAAAAGTAAGTTCAGCTCCTATAAATTTATCTATATTAGTTGATTTCTACGCAATTTCTAAGATAATTTTAAATTTTTATGTATACAAAAGAGTGTATTTTCGAGTTTATTCCTTTGCAATCAAGACTTAATCCATACTTGATGACAGAATGACAGAGAAATATAAGAAAATGCTATTTTTCTTGTCATTGGTTTACCTTTATTGTTGTCGAAGTCGGTTTTTGCAGTTTCGTGCTTAAATTATTATATTAATTATTATTAATTATAATTGGTGATTCGGGGTAGGTTTATTTATTAATGTTAAAATAAAATAGAAACGTAGGTAACTGTAGTCATACTTTTACTATTGAACCTGTGACCAATTTTCTTTGAAGTTCATGTTTACACATACAAGGCGGTGCTACTCTTTCATCATAAAAAATACACAGCTTTAATGTCAGTGATATACCTACTGACACCCAAATGAAACTGTACTTGTATAAGTAATAAAATATGATTTAAAAAAATAACTAAAAAGCTGATGAAAAGCGATATCAAGGTGGAGATAAATTATTTTATGAAAGAGGAACTACACGAATAAGTGGGTCATGACTCATGTAGTAGTAAGCTGCCACTGCTGCCACGGACAAACGCAACCTCGTGACTATCACACATATATTGACGATCTTTTAGAAATTAGTCCACTCTTTACTTAAAAAGTTCTCAGACGTATCAGTTTGGGAATATCTCGGTTGGCAACTGGCTCGACAAACTGTTGTACAAGGTGAGAAATGTCTTAGTAATAAGAATCTACTTTGCTATAATTTCCAAACAAAGCGAAGTAGAGTAGAAAAATTATCGTCTCATATTTTTATTAAATTATATCTCTGGAATCAATATTATATAGAGTAGCTATATAATATGGATTCTAGTAATAAGAACCTAACCAAAAGAAATCCAAGCAATTGCGTAAGACTTGAGCTTAATAAATAATTAGGACCTGTCCATATTTAATGTGTTAATGTGTTAATAACTAGTTTATAAAGCGGTTTTCTTTCTTTAAAATGTATGAATCCATGCTCCAGTACTTTTTATACTATAAACTAGCTGTTACCCACGGCTTTGCTCGCATATGCAGTTAATATATTTACTGATTATAGCCATTATGTTTGACTATGGACAAAATTTAACAACCCCTATTTTATCCCCTTAGGGGTAGAATTTCCAGAAACTGTTAAATACATATCTGCTTATTTTTATAAATAGCTAAAAATAATGTTTCATGTTTCTATCTTAAAAAAATGACGACCTCCCCTTCAAATTTCCAACCCCTATTTCACTCCCTTAGGGGTACAATTTTCAAACTTTCGGTTTTTGTGGGTATCTACTCAATAAAACGACCCTACTCACCAAACTTTATGGCTGTCATTCTAACAGTTTCTACTCGGCGATGATGAATCAGTCAGTCAGGACATATTATTTTATAATAATTATAGATAACTTAGTTCAATAAACCACAGCTTACCTGATGGATAGCAGAGAAAGGATCGAATATGTAAACGTATTATACTAGGAAGTGCCTATTCACTCTTTCCTTGAAGACATTGAAACTGTATTTATTAGAAAATAACTTTTGTAGAGAGTTCCAGTGTTAAGTCATGTAAATGATAAACGAAAAAGCAAATCTCTTGGTTTACGTGCAGGTTATATCCACCAAGAGTGTATGATACCCTGCCATACGTACTCGATTCTCGGTTAAGAAAAAGTGCAGCTCGAATCAAGTTGAGAAGTGTATGGGTGTATGGTAGTGTATGGTACTCAAAATGTGGTCTCGTGACTAAGAACCAGACTTACGATGTTCATAATTTCTATTAATTTCTTTGTACACTGTTCTTTAGAGTTCCAAAGACCCAACTGGTAGTTAGCAAAACCTTCGCAGATGTGTCCACGTTGCTCTATGCACACCCAAAGCTGTGCTTGGTAAGTTTTACAATTTTTTTTTTCAACAGCGGCGTAATCTCTCAGCGATCGTAGGAGAGGACCTCTCGCTGCCGAGCATAGTCAACGCCATGCTTGGTAGTGACAGGTCCTGGCAGGCGGTGGTCTCTTTTTGCGAAGACGTGATGAGGCAAAAGGAGACCGCGGAGCGGGCACGGGAGGACGATCCCAACTCAGTCCCGCTCCGGCGCAGGAGGACCGGGGGCGCGAGAAGGTGGTTCAACCGCCTTCAAAGTGCTTCTGATGCGGGGCTGCCGGGGGGAGTCGGGGGACTTCCTCTGGCCAGCACGGCCACGCACACCAGGGGGGCGACTCCAGTGGTCGGAGTTGCTCCTCTTTTAGCGCAGGAGGAGGCCCGGTGAGGACCGGGCCGCAGCCGCGGAGCGAGATGGTGAATGCCAACGCGACCCCATCTCGCTCCTAGCCGGGCGGCAGGAAGGTCATAGTGTGGTTTTTAGTCGGTTCGAGTCCGACATAACCCGCCGTTCTCCCCCGAGAGCGGTGGGTATCCGGGGGGATTTTCCACACTATAAAAAAAAGGATTAGTAGTTTTTGCCAAAACAAGGAGAGAAGAACCATTTGCTTGTTCGGTGTCTCAGTACATAAATTTAACACAGTTGTACATTACAGTTGTATTTTTAAGGAGAAAACTTCTTTAGCGGCGTTGCGCACTTTTTTTGAAATGTGTAAAAACTGCTAAACTCACAATTCTCAAAATTCGTAAGACAGCGCAGGGCGCTTGCGCGAATATTTGTGTACGATGGCGCAATTAATGAATATTGTATTCTACCACATAAATTATAGTACTTTTATACCGATAATTAAAGCAATTCGTGCAAAATTAATCCCTAACCATTACAAAATATTAAAAATGTACAAAGTTATTATTAAAGTTTTCACTTCTACCAGCACTCTCGGAGTACAACCCGTCGTTTTTTTAATACAATTGTGACTTATTTATAAAGAACAAGTTAAGTAATCAAGAGTAGTGAGGTCTTAAACTCCGTTAAACCCCCATATATCGCAAGCAGTTTTTCACATTTCGTTAAAAGGTTCGATGGTGTGAAAACTTTTCTTAGCTAAGAACTAACATCCTTGTTTTATACGCACTAAACTTTTCAAGGCTAGCGTTGTCCCAATGGGAAAATGCTGCCAAAGTTTTGTTCAATTGCTTTATCATGGCACTTGGATGAATTTAGAATTAATCTGCTCTATTTTAAAGCCCCGACGCAAAAGGAGGGGTGTTGTAAGTTTAGAGTGTGTGTGTATCTGTCTGTGGCATCATTCTTTTGATAGGATAGATCTTTTATCGGGGTTCATTGAAACCTTTTAATTTTGAGATAATTAAAATTAAGTAAATTGGTAGAATATATTTATCTACAACTGTTTTTTATCAGCCTGACTGAAGAAGTGAAATGCACAGATTATCGACAAGGAGTTAGGCGTGTAGGCCAAGCTCGGATTATGAGACGCCCAATGGTATAAGAAGAATACAATGGTTGAAGAAGCCAGAAACATAACATCAAAAATATGTTCGTGACAACAGTCCTACATTAAAGTTATATTATACATAAGTTACAGATGTAAACTTGAAAGTAGGAAAAATTCTTTCTTTTTTGAACGTTCTTCTTACCAACAATTAAACAAGATGTCAACATATATTTTAACATATGATCAGTATCTTATAGCATCAGTGTTATAAGCAATTAGTATCTCAGTTTTTAGACGTCTTCGTTTAATATTTACTTATTTTTTATAATAATATGGTAGGTTATAGTAGTTAGGGTTAAACCTAACTATATTTCAAAATTGTGTTCAAATATTAAAACACAATATGTTATAAATCTTAATAATAAAGTAAGATATGTAGACATAACGATGTGGTAGAATATGTTGGTATTTACAAATATCTTTTGTAACAGCTTTTAACACACATTTTCAGCACATAAATATTTTTTTTTTCATTTTCTTATAACTAAACTTTTAAGCAAATAATTGGCTTAAAACTTAAACTGCATGTAATTAAAAATATTTTTTCAATATTCAAATATTTGCACACCCAAATTTGGTAGAAAATGTTGACATACTTAAATATTTTTGTAACATCCCATTTACGCACATATTTTGCAAATAAATATTTTTCTTTCTTTTGAAAAACGAATAAGAAAATTATTATTACTTTAACTTTAATAATCTTTTGGACTAATAAACCAAAAATGTAATATCAAATTTTAAAACGTTTAAGTTCAGTTAAACTAAACCACGATATGTCAACTGTTTCGGAACTCGAAGTTAAACACGTAATACAATTTCAAAATCCTTTCGCCACAGAGGCATTACAGGCGACTTGCCGCGACAACCTGTTAAGTGGAACAACTCGGCTAATCCCTGCATCGATAGCTACGAGGTTTACGTGTTATCTACATTCTCCAGTTTAAAACCAGCTTAAATTTTGTACAAGTTAATAAAAATGCTAATAAAGTATACCTTGATATCTGTAAGCAGCTGGGTAATACGTATTTTAGGAAACCATGTAACCACGTGGAAAGATCATTTTTTATGTGGGGGGTCGCCTCTGTGGTCTAGTGGTCCAAGTGTTGGACTTGGCTACATGAATTGCTTCAAATCCCGGGTCGGACAAAATGAGAACGTGGTATTTCTTATTTTCTAATAAAAAAAATGTTGGTCAGGATTGGATGTGCCCGTGTGGCGATAGACTTGAAACCTATCACATTGTAGGATTTAGTGTCTTTGGCTAGTCGTGGGTGCCCTGGTTGTGCCTCTGCCTACCTCTTCGGGGATATAGGCGTGAAGATACTATTTTTCTAGGTCAACGACTACCTTATCCTCTGAATAAGACCACGTCAACGAAAAGCACTGACGTTATGGCTGCAGGAATAGGTAAGGCTGTGATACCGTAATCCGGGCGAGTTGCTGCGAAACTCTACCACCTAGTGTGACGGTGAGCCTATGCTCGCCTTTAACGAGCTGCATAGCAGAAATGCTGGCTTGGTCCGAGGGTCATATCAACTGAAACCAACATATTGTCTGAAAAGACTGTTAAGTGTATAGGAAATAAGGCAGGTCTGAAGATAGTGACACTTGGCACAAGGGTGTAATTTGTCACCATTAGGCCGGTCCTCCGAGGGTGGCTGCAGCGGTGGTTCGGGTCGCTGACCTTCCCACTGGTGCAGGTGCTTTCCGGGCACGGATGCTTTAGGAAGTATCTGCATCACATCGCGAGACGTGAGGTGACCCCCGCTTGCCACGAGTGCGGGGTGCCAGAGGATACGGCTGGGAGTCACAGCGGCGCACGCTTTCAGCAGTCGTGGGAGAGGAGATCCTGGCGGGTGGTGGTCTCCTTTTGCGAGGAGGTAATAACGCAAAAGGTGACCGCAGAGAGGGTCAGAGAGAACAATGCCAACTCTGACCCGATCCGGCGCAGGCGGACTGGGAGGGCAAGGAGGTGGTTCGCACGTCTTCTTAGCTCCACCAAAGTGGGGCTGTCGGAGAGAGTTGGGGGACTCTCTCCGACCAACACGGCCTAGCACGCCTGGGAGGCAACTCCAATGGCCGGAGTCACCCCTCTTACAGCGCAGGAGGAGGCCTGGTAAGGACTGGGCCGTAGCCGTCGGAGTGAGATGGTGAATGCCAACGCGACCCCATCTCGCTCCTAGCCGGTCGGCGCGAAGGTCATAGTTTGGTTTTTAGTCGGTTCGAGTCCGACATAACCTGCTGCTCTCCCCCGAGAGCGGCGGGTATCCGGGGTGATTTTCCACACTTAGAAGAAAAAAAGGGGTGTAATTTGTGCTTCGCACTCTATGCGCTTTGCCTTCTCTACAAGTTTTCTTCTTTTAGGCATATCCATGTGCTTACCACATATTAATAACAATAATTACAGAATACTAAACAGATGATTTTGATTAAAAATCTATGAATAAGGTTGTCTTGAAAATATGAAATCAATCCTATGATTATTTGTAGAAGTCCAAAGAAGGTTTAAAGGATAAGAAAAAAGGAAAAGCAGGAAAATCAAGATTTAAAGTTTTTCCATACAAACAGAACGGTGGAACAAAATTCACCGGGTCAGTTAGTTTGTCAACATTTGCTAGTTGTACTACTTTGTTAAGCGTATTAATATTAAAAAGGTGAAAGTGTATTTATTTGTCCCATATTCATTTCGCAAATGAGAGATTTTGTGGTAATTTCTTTTTGTTGAGAATAAAAGGATAGATACTCGTAATAATATAATTTTTGTATCTAGTTTATATTTCTTTATCTAAACGGGTTCTTGCGAAAGAAGAATCAGCTAAAAAGACAGTGTCGTTATTATTAGTAGTAGTAGTATCTTCACCTCCATATCCTGGAAAAGGTAGGCAGAGGCACAATCATGGCACCCACGACTAGTCGAAGACACTAAATCCCACAATGTGATTGGTGGCATATCGCCAACAAAGCACATTTCCAATCCCAGGCAACGATATTCTTGTTTTAAAGTTTTAAACTCACATTTTCTATAGTTTTTTGCCCTACCGAGACCCGAAACCGGGACCTCAAGAAGTTAAGTCCGATACCGGACCACTAGATCACAGAAGCGATGACAAATTCAATAAGCTATGGAAATTATTCCAGCCGTTTTTTTATTGTGAACCTGTTTCCGCCATTTTGGTTTTATAATAAATCTATCACAGTAGGAGTACTTAAATCAGACACATCTTGCCTAAAATTTCAAGTTCATTAATAACAATAGCAAAATATACACCACACAAGATGAAAATGGCAATCCTCTAAACTGGAACACGACAATGGCACGACCTAATGAAAGCTAGAAAATGTAGAGCTACATTAGTAATCCAAGCATGTCATTGAAGGACTAATAACCTAGTAAAATGCAAATAATAATGTCTTACTTGATAAAGTAGCCATTATTCATTATGTCGTAATAAGAACACAAGCACAATGGTAGATAATACATGCAGGCACGGGTGTGCCAACACGATAAGCTGGGATAATTTACGTTGGCTAAATACAATGTCATAAACTTAAAAGAAAATTCATAACGTTAGGTAGTTGCTTTTGTGCAATATTATTCTCATATTAATATGTAGCTTTCGTAGAGTATTTTTTCTACAGTTTATTTAATAATACTTAAATTTTAATGGAGGAGTTTTTTTTTCACTTTAAATTAGCTAGGTTGTGCAAATAGAGAAATGTTTTTTTTAAAGAGTCTATAACAGTATCACCGCTGTGGTCTAGCGGTCCGGCGTCGGACTTGATTTCTTGAGGCCCCGGGTTTGATTTACTGGTCAGGCAACTAAAAGATAGATAATTTGTATTTTCAATTTTCTAATAAAAATAACGTTGCCCGGGATTTGGATATGTGCACGGTTGGCGATAGGTTTGCCACTTATCACATAGTGGGACTTAGTGACCTCGGCTAGTTGTGGGTGCCCTGGTTGTGCCTCTGCCTTCCTCTTTGGGAACATACTTTTTTTTAAGAGTATACAAACTTCTCAACATTTTCCTAAATTACAATTAAAATTTGGCTGTTTAATTAAAGGCACTTTAGAGATAATATTTTTAAACTTGAATTTCAATAGCTTAACTTAAATTTAATTATTATCATATAAATATATAATTTTGTTGCGAAATTTTATTCGCACTTGGTATCGATAAGGTTTACCAAAAATCACTTAAACAAAATAACACTATTTCCAAAATTACAAAATGGTAACGATTTTAAAAATAACAAAATAAATACACAACTAAAAGATGGTAGGAAAATACGTTATTGTTTTTATTAAAGTTCAATTTGGTTAAAATTACATATTATGTGCCTAAAAATTTTAGCCACAATGTTGTTTTTTTTATGATATCTGTAGTATTTTTATGCATGTCTTCAATATTGACCGCCTCGTAGGTCAAAGTGCTAGCATACATGCCTAAGTCCACCAACCTTAGATTCTATACTTCTTATCGTCGGAGCTTGGTGGAATTCCATTCTTGATGTAATTTATTTAAAAACACTTGTACTTTCCACAATATATTTTATTATTTTTTATTTTTATAATTTAGACCACCGGTTTCGTTATACAAGCATCATCAGGGCTATATAACAACTGAAGTTTTCAGTTCAGATGACGCTTGTATAGCGAAACCGGTTGGCTAAATTATAAAAATAAAAAATAATAAAATATATTGTGGAAAGTACAAGTGTTTTTAAATAAATTACATCCACCAACCTTCCTAAAGGCTCGGATTCAATTCCCGACGGGGGCCGACATTTGTATTACAAACAGTTAGATATGTGTATTTCCGGGTATAGGTGATTATTAAATTTATTCTAATATTTATTGAAATACTTTTTTTATTAGTATCGTTTACACCTATTTCACAAGCATTGTAAGTTAGATTCAACTTGTGTGACTTGTCCGGGGATATTTGTTTATTTTATTGACATCTTCCTTTATATTAAAACAACCGGCCCTAAACGTAGCTCATGCAATATTACAGTAATTTTGTTATAATCCATTACGTTGTTGGATATTGTGTTATCAGTAATAAAATTGTACCTTTGTCACTTTAATTATGGAAGGCTGTTGTCCTTAATTAATCGTTACAAGTGTATAATAAAGCTAAGTTAATGGCTGGCTTGCGAAGGGCATAGTCATTTGTAACTTGATCATATTACTGTATCAGACATCGGGTGTTCACACTTTTTAACAGTAGGGTATCTTAAACGATTCACAATAAAAGTTCAAAAAAGTGACTAAGATTTTAGTAAAAAAATATTTTTTTCGGAATCTATCACATCACAAAATTAAAAAACTACACTTCCTAATTTTTTTGCACGATCCGGGTATCGAACCCGGGACCTCAACAAGTCAAGTCCGACGATGAGGAACATAAAGTTTATATTATTCTTAGAACAACATAAATTTTAAGTGTCTCAACTTCTTCTTGTGACAAAAGAATAATCAAATGGCGATACGGGGACGACCTTGGAGTCGATTTTTTGCTCTACTATTCCGTATTTATCAGGCAGCTTGGAAGAAGAGATCACAGATTATCAACAAGACCACTGGTGGTAGAATGCTATGCAGCAACTTGCCCGGCTAGGGATCCACCGCCTTATCTATTCCTGCCGTCATAATATCTCGTTCATGTTTCGGTCCGGGGGTGGGGTAGCTGGTAGACTTGCATAACAGGCCAAGCACCCCAGCCTCATGACAGCAACGTACCTGTAACAACTTTGGTGTCTACAGGCCACGGCTGTCTCTTACGGTCAGAAAAGCCATGTGCTTGTTAGAATAGAATATATTTTTATTCACATTCACCTTACAAGAGGCACTTGTGACGAGTCTATATAATACTAAAACTACCACCGGATCGGAACGCGGCCACACACTGAGAAGATTCGGCAAGAAACTCAGTGGGCTGTCTGTTTTTTCCTTATTCTATACAAATTTATTAGTGTTATACATCACACATCATTATTAGTAAGAGATTGGTATGAGGTGCAATTATTCCCAAGCACTCTTATCCGACAGATATTCAACCACGGTATGGGTTACTATATAGGTAAAAGGTTACTTTTGTATACAATTTCACTTTAACATATTTTTTAAATTTATTTAGTAGCAGGTCTTTTATAAAATCGAGAATTTTATTGTAAAAGCGTATACATTGGCCCATGAAAGAATGACTAACTCTGTGGAGACGGAACACAGCACAGTAAGATTTTTTTTTCCTCGTATTTACATTATGTATATCACAGTTTCTTTTAAATGAATGTAAATTCTTCTGAACATATACTAAATTTTCATAGACGTACTGGGAAGTAACAGTTAGAATATTAATTTCAATGATTTTTTTTCTAAGGCGAACTCTTGGGCCTAAGTTGTAAATTGCGCGTATGGTCCTCTTTTGTAAAACGAATATAGTATTTACATCGGTAGAACTCTCCCAAAGAAGGATTGTAAAATGTTACCAATGTTGTTATGTAAAATGGGGTTGTCACATCCCTATGTCAACCAACCATAGTACTTTTTGACATTAATAAATTATCGACATATTTACCTTCTCACAAAAATCTAGCAACACATTAGATTTGTCCAAGATTCCCTGATGTTCTGATTTTTGGCATAATTCCAATTTTGTTGGAATGATATTGAATGAAATTCCACAAAAATTAAACTCAGTCTTATCTTTATGTTATAAATAGTTGACCTCAATAATATCATGACTCGGAAATAGTTCAACTTTTAATATGAAATACCTAATAATTTAGTTTAGAAAGCAGTAGTGTGGGCAAGAGAAATTTCCAGAACATAACATCCCCCGAATAACAATAACATAACAGAATGACTATTATATACTCATAATTCCCATGCAGTAACAAATCCATTACTCCGCGCTAGTCCAGATAGTCGTTATATAGAATACTTCTGCATCTCTCTCTCTGGAAGTGCACTAGAGACCCTTTTTGGCCCTTGGTCAAATGAGTCAAGAATGTAGAACGCTGTGTAGTAAATTGTCCGGGTAGGTTGCCGCCGCCAAGCTATTTCGTTAAAATTCACAGTCATGTTTTCGTTCGAAAGGTAGAGCTGCAGATTAAGTCCAACTTCGGTAAAGGGATAGTAACACACCTCTAATATCAACGGTGCTAATATGTCATGGTTATCTATTACTAAAAGAAAAAGAAATGTATACTCGTTTTTATCAGTACAGTTTTATATACATCGGCTCTGTGGTCTAAGGGCTCGGTGTTGGACTTGACTTATTGAGGTACAAATTCGGTACCCGTGTCGGACAATAAAAAAATTGAACGAGTATTTTTAATTCGATAATAATACCATCTTTGCTAGGATTGAATATTTTTATAATAATATAAATAAAAATCCCTAGACAAGTTACACAAAATGAATCTAACCCCAAAGTAAATAAATTATATGCTTGTGTTATGGGTGTTAGTCAACGATACTAAAAGATAGAAATGCTTACATAGATACCAGAATAAATTTAATGAACACTCATACCTGGAAATGCAGACATCTTAATATTCATCACACAAATGCCTGCCCCCATTGGAAATCGAACCCGAGCCTCGCGGGTGGTTGGTGTAGATAGGCGTGTACGCTAGCCATTCGACCAACGAGGCGGTCGATGTGAATGGTTAATTTTCCCAGTTGGCGATAGGCTTGCTATCTATCACCTTGTGGGTCTTCTGCTAGACATCGGTTCTCTGCTTTTATCTCTGCATACGTTTTTTTTTTAAATTTTTTTTTGGAATATTGGAAGGCAAACAAGCAGACGGATTTCCTGATGGTAAGAAATTCACGCCGCCTAGAGACACCAAAGGTGGTAATGGTGCGTTGCCAACCTGGGGCCGGGATGTTAGGCCTCGAGCAAAAGTAAGTTTACCGGCTACCTTACCCTCCGAACTGGAATACGTCATGACGTTATGGCGGCAGGAACAGGTAAGATGGTGGTACCAATCCGAGCGAGTCGCTGCTAAACTCTACCACCTAGTCAGAATTCACGGTGTTGGTGACGGTGAGCCTTTGCTCGCCTTTTACGAGCTGCCTGGCAAGGAAGGCAGATGGTCTATTCTACAAAGGAACCCGGACCAACACGGGAGAAATTCCGGGATATGGACGAAAAGATACCTTTTTTAACATGCCTTGCATTCTGTCCTCGTATGTCAAGGCATTAATTGTAATGAAAAAATATTTTCAAACACAAACTAGGGATGTAACCCTAAGAAAACGCTGAAACAACAATCGTGTTAAGCTGAACAAAATCGATTTGTGCAAACATTTCGCTTCGTCACCTCGCATTATTCAACTCCACAATAATAGGGAGGAGCAAATTGCTGTAATTAATAGTTTCGTTCGGAAGCTCTGGAATGAACTGCCTCGTTTTATGAGTAATTAGACTCGTTTGCTAATCTCCATTTATCATTCAAATCGTTCCCATATATTACTGCATTTCTTTTTTTTATGGACCCGTGTTGGTCCAGGCTCCTTTGCAAAATAGACCATCTGCCTTCCAGCCAGACAGCCCGAAAAAGGCGAGCATAGGCTTACAGTCACTAGCACCATCTAACTAGGTGGTAGAGTTTCGCAGCGACACACCTGGATTGGTACCACCGCCTTACCTATTCCTGCCGCCATAACGTCATGACGTGTTTCGGTTTGGAGGGTAAGGTAGCCGGTAAACTTACTTTTGCTTAAGGCCTATCATCCCGGCCTCAAGTTGGCAACGCACCATTACCACCTTTGATGGTCAGGAAATCCGCCTCCTTGTTTGCCTTCCAAAATTATGGGAAAAAAAATCTTTTGTGCATTAAAGCAATTCGTGCAAAATTAGTTCCTAACCAATACAAACTATCGAAAATTCACAACGTTAATATTCAAGTTTTCACTTCAGCCGGCACTCCCGGAGTACGACTCGTCTTTTTTTATTTTTAAAATGACAAAGAAGAATAAACTTCTGCTAAAATACGTGTAAAAGTCCTATTAATAATACAAGTTTGAAAGTTTAATGGATAGATGTTTGTTACTCTTTCATTCAAAAACAATACAGCGGATTTGTATTAAACTTTACATAAATATGGTTTTACATTAGAATAATATTTAGGATCCAATTTATACAAAAACATAATTTGATACGCGGACGGAGCCGCGAGTGTAAGTTAATGTAAACTATATATTAATACGTAATGCCAAAACTTTGGACCCCTTTTCACGGAAACAGGAGCATACAATTTGGCAAACTTACGGTTTATGTGTAGGAGAAGTGCAGAACGCTAATATTTTTAATAATAATAATGTTTTTAAAGTACATTAAATCAATAAATAAAACATTACCCACACTACCGTGCATTCAACACACAGAAACAAATATATTGATGATAACAGTAAAAGATCACAGATGGCGCACTAAATAGTTTTGAAACAAAATAGTTGGTCTTTAGAAATGAAGATGGCGTTCTTATCAACAAATTTAGTCTGCGATGTAAAGTGTAAAATTGTTAATATTCGGTAATATTCTAATGTCGAGCACATTACTACGACAGGAAAAGGATAAATCTTCAAGGATTTTACGAATCTGATTCTACTTTACTCGTTGTCGTATTGTTAATAATTTACTTCATATTGTAAAAATATGAAATCGTTATATTTGTAATATAAGAGAGCTTTCCTACGCACCAATAGCTACTATAGGTGACGATTATCTTAAATGGTCGAAAAAGATATCTGTTTGCTTAGTAATTTCCTTGAAAATTTATGAGCGACATATTTTGTGACTCTTTGACCCGGGCGCGGTGGTAGATTAAGTATTATGTAGACGTGTCACAAGTGCCATTTCTGTGGCCTATCACTACACAGTATAAAACAAAGCTACTTTCTCTGTCCCTATGTCCCTTCGTATGCTTAAATCTTTAAACAACGCAATGAATTTTGATGCGGTTTTTTTAAATAAATAAAGTGATTGAAGAGGAAGTTTTATATGTATATTTTATACCCGTGCGAGGCAGGGGCGGGCCGCTAGTTGAATTATAAATTGTCAACCTTGGCCTACCCGGGTATCTACATTCACCAGCATTCGCGCTACATGTCTGTTTTCTCAGTCTTTCACCCATAATACTTTTACCGTGTCACAGATGTAGAAACTTATTCCAAAATTCTAAAACCTTTGTTCTAAAAACACGCTTAATCGGCATTTCTGAAAAGAAACAACTGATTAAACAAATACTTTACAAATGATCAACCCCTACGCACTTTCTCATTTTTACACATTGAGATATAATTTTACAATAATAATGCACTATTTTATAGACGTCCTAGCTGACCTGGCAGACGTTGTTCTGCAATGAAAATATTGGGGCGAGTCACCCTTATCAGTAAGGGATATGAAAACGTTTCACTCTCATCACTTAGAGTTATAAAAAAATAGATGTTGGCCAATTCTCAGACCTGCTTAATATGCTCACAAAATTTCATGAAAATCAGTCAAGCCGTTTAAGAGGAGTATGGGGACGAACATTGTGACAGAAAGTGTCAAAAGATATAACAAAAAACATGTTCATGTATAAATAGAGTTATTTTTGGGTGAAAAAGTTTTGATGTCAAATATGTAAAAGTTTTGCTTGAAATTGAAATGGAGCTTGGTGAGTTTAAAATTCATTTATTTTGTTTCGTATAATCCAAACAGATGGTACACTCTACAACACTTAACAAAGTGTTTTCAGCTCTATTTTATTGTGCAGCGACAGATTTAAACAAATTGTTGTTAAAAAGGATTGCCATAAACAAATCGTGAATTAGTCACCCCTGTGGTCTAGCGGTTCAGTTGTTGGATTTGACTTCATGAGGTCCCGGGTTCGAATCCCCATTTGTCCAATTAGTATAATATACTTAATATAATTAATGAATGTTCCATTACGTGCAAAGTTAAATACCCGTTTTCTTCCTTTTTCTCCTTCATATCCTGTCTTTCATAGTAATCCGATAAATGTCCCTTTGAACATTAAGACCACTATTTGCTATTTTATTACATTTTATATATGTATGTACGTATTTTATTATTATGTACAATCGATGTTTATAAAAATCAATTGCTGTTTGTTGGTCTCGCTAAAGCTCGAGAACGGCTGAACCGATTTGGCTAATTTTGGTTTTGAATTATCTGCTCAAGTCCATGGAAGGTTTAAAAGATAAGAAAAAGGGAAACTGCGAGGAAACTAAGAAAAATATTTTTTATGGGAAGTTCGAAGTTCGCCAGAATTCATAAATATCTGATGTAACCATCATGTTAAAGAAAGATAAGGTTTGTTAAAAAGACAGAGTAGACTTTAATCTTAGTATGTCTTCTTACGGCCAATATTAATAATCAATCCTAATCCAAAACTTGCTGTCCAAGATTGACAATTTGATCCATTTTTATGTTATCGCTTGCCAATAACATATCTGTAGACAGGATAAATATGGCAATTGTCTAAAGGATAGGCCGGCGGATACGCAGCTATCTCGATTGCTTGAAATCCATCTTTAGAGAAATAAAACATTGGCCGTTAGTCGCATGGAAACTAGGAACTTTAATTTAAACTTACTTTACAAGTGCTGCTATGTGGGCGTATTACTAACTTTCAATATCATCATCATAATCAGCCGGAGGACGTCCACTATTGGATATAGGCCTCCTCCAAAGAGTGCCACAATGCACGATTTCAGCGTGCAATGGAGATAGCTATGCTCGGTGTTTCTCCGCGAGATATGATCATAACCGTAATCGACATAGTCCAGAGAGTTAGCAAGCTTAAGTGGCAATGGGCAGACCACATTTCTTGCAGAACTGATAACCGCTGCGCACCAGAGGACGTAGTGTTGGGCGACCTCCCACCCGGTGGACTGATGATCTGGTCAAATCGCGAGGAGTCGCTGGTTAAAAGCGGCTGGTGATCGTGACTTACTAACTTTGTAAGAAATCAATTCAAAAAACTTCGAAGCGAAGTCATAAATAAAAAAAATAATTTCTATGAAAGGATTCTCAAATATTTACCTCAATATTGTGGTAATATCGAAAAAACTTTTGTATTGCTTTGCATTAAAAAGTTGCTAATAGAACCATACAAAAACAAAGTTAATACAAAGACGTTTAAAAGTCTTTATACAAAGGTGTTTTTTCGAAAGCTAAGTTAATATTGTAATCATTTCTTTTATACCAGGAAAACTTACTTAATTGTAAAGGTTTCTTTCATTCTTTGAAAAAACAAAACCCTTTTCTTTCTTTTTTCTAAAATCGTGGCAATAGGAAAAGTTTTGAATTTGGTTATAAGGTTTTAGTTTGTAATCTTGTAAATCCTTTATTCGTCCACGTTTAGAAAATATTTTCATACAGACTTAAGTTATTTATTTATTTACGTAATCATGTAAATTTCGTAGAAATAAATATATAGCTAAATAAAAATATACCTCCTCTAGAGCTGTATTCGTAGTTATGATGTGCGATGAAGGATAATGCGCACTCATTAAGGTAATTTTAAATTAGTGCTATCTTCTTTCAGCGACAGTAATAGGAAGAGACAAATATGTTGTGCAGTCAAATTTGTTGGTACATGACAGTTCTTTAGGATTTATTGCATTTCTTGGAAAACTTTGATTACAAACGTTATGAGTTGCACGGTTTTTACTCACGCCCGTGGCGGTTGCGGGTCCCCGCACAATCCGTAGAATGTAGATTTGTTTGCCAAAAACAAAATCACATATCACGAGGCGATTTTTACCCGCGTTTGATTGCGGTTCACACGGCAGCGGTCGTCTGCCCGTAAAATCGTGCGGGCGGCGATCTTTCGATTATTTGTACTGATTATATTTAACCGCAAGCGCCGGCCGCGCGATAATCAAGCGCCAAGTTTGGGGGCAATCATTTCAACGGCGGCAGCTGCGGGACCGCAAGAATTACCTGTCTCGTGAGTTTTGCAATAAAATCGCAGAACTGTGACCGCTCCGGGCGTGAAAAATCTCTCCATGAGTTCTGTCTCTTACCCGGACTAATCTGAGATATCGAAAACGTACGGTCTTTATATATATAAATTAATACCACTTTTCGTTGTAATTTTATAACTCTAGAACGGACTCACTTATCCAAACAATATGTTTAGGCTTTGTTTGGACTATTTAGTAGATGGTTACTGTGAAGTTTGCATAAAATCGGTAGAGCGGTTTTTTATTTATCACATTTTTTGTAACAAATGAATTCAATAAATGGCGGATCATTTGGTTAATGGGATTTTTTTCAGTTGGAGTTTGTGCTGTCACATTGAAACTTTTATCAGTTGTTTTTTTATGTTTTGTTGCATTATGTTCAATTAATTATTTTATAAATTAATATTATTTCATAATTTACAAATATAAATTTATGTATCAAAATTTTAATATACTTAAATAATCAATATATGATATTTCAGTTAATACGTAGCAAAGCAGGTATATATATAAGTAGGAACTGACAACATACGATTAAAATAAGTTTAGTTGGTTCTGAGTAGAATTACTACCATTAATTATTCTATGTAACCTCAATTTCTCAAAACAAAACATCAAAAAATAGGATTTAGTTAGTTGAAACTGATACAGGCATAATTACCAGCTTTGGTTTCTGTCTCTAAGCGGCGTGAATTTCTTACCACCAGGAAATTTATCTGCTTGTCTGCCTTCCAATGTCATGAAAAAAAACTAGTGTTTAAAATAAAATTTACGTAAATGTTATTTTATTTATATATTTAAAGAATGTATAAATTTGTAACGGAGAGTTATTAATATTAATTATATACGTTATTGTTCAAAAACCTTATTTACATAGGGGTGCTTATCTCTTCACGTATATGTTATGTATTTAAATAAATAACTATTACATACTATAATGTAAATTAAAATGTCATATAGGCAAATTGTATGCTTGTTCTGGATGTTGTATATCCCTATGTAATTGTTAATTTTTGTAAGTAATATACGTAAATTTCTGAAATTATTTATTACTAGCTTTTACCCGCGACGTTGCCCGCATTTTTAATGACCCCACAAGAACATTTTTTTAGGAAAAGGTTAAAAGGTTAAAACTTAAATTAACACGTAGAAGTACGAGTTAATTTAAGTCACCCTTTATGTGTGTCTGTTCATGAAAATCGATTCAGCAGTTTTGGCGTAAAGGAGTAACAAACTAAGAAACACAAACTATCGCATTTATAATATTAGTCGGACATTCTAGAAAATACATAGTAGAAGTCACTAGGTAGGTATTCCATAAGTAATTTCATTCAACGCAACTGCAGTGCAAAAATATTAAGTGATTTTTTTTTACATAAAACTTCAAATCAGAAATGTAGAGCAAAGTTTCATGTCGGTAATGACTCAGCGTTGTACCCTGAATGTTTTCCGACTCGCATAAACTAATTTATTCATCGAGATTTTATCATGCTCATGTCGCAGTGTAATATGCTAGATTACGTAATATTCCGTGCTTACCGTCACTAACACCGTGATATCTGACTAGGTGGTAGAGTTTCGCAGCGACTCAACCGGATTACCTTACCTATTCCTGCCGCCGTAACGTCATGATGTGTTCTGGTTTGGAGGGTAAGGTAGCCGGGAAACTTACTGTTGCTCGACGCCTAACTGCTGGTGTCTCTAGGCGGCGTGAATTTCTTATCATCAGGAAATCCGTCTGCTTGCTTACCTTCCAATATCATAAAAAAAAGAGCGGTTCTTAAATTTTGAGCAGTTTAGTTTGCATAATATGCGTATAACATTTCACTTAATTTTAGATGAATGGTGATAAAATTAAGAGCGACATAAGGCTCATTATGTAGCTCCATAAAGCGATCATCTTACATTTCAAAACCATTAGTTATTTTCGTCCTCTCCTTTATATAAGTATAGTCTGAGGCGTTCGTAAATTTTGAATAGAGTATTTTATATAACAGGTGGTGAAATTTTAACGCATTGTTTAAGAAGTTTTATTTAACTTATATTGTATACTTATTCTACAACATGTAGAAGGTATATACATTTATATACTCCTTGCATCCTTCTAAATTAAGTGTATTTTTTAGAAAATGTTTGGCACATTTAATTAAAGCTATCAATAAAAATACCATGTTACGAATTTTGGTTTGGTAAGTCATAAATAAATAAAATAATTAAATATTCTTGAACAACATCGACCACACATCCCAATGTGTTTGAACAAGTAACACAAATTGAATGTAGCCCTTAAATAAACAAGTTGTATTCTTGTGATATGGCTGTCAGTCAATGATTGTAATACATAGAAATACTCTAATAGATAAGAGAATAAAATTTGTAAACACCTAGACCCGGAAACGCGACATCTAAATGTTCATCACATTCCTGATAGGTGGCAAGCCTATTACCAACCGGGCAGATATCGAATTCTGTGCAACGTTACCTTAATTAGAAAGACTTTTTTATATAATAACTTTTTAATTGTGTAATACTATGTTAATGCAATGATTTATAGTACCATTAGCTTATGTAAACTGAAAAAAAAAATTGCTAGTATTTAGTCTTGGACACGTTAACTAGTGCAATAAAAAATAAATAACTAAATAAAATAAAGGGGCATCGTATTGTTCAATTCTAAATATTTTTAATTGCGAAATCTTCTTGTGTACCTCTTCTTGTGTATTTTTTGTTGGACACTACAATAGTAACTGTAGAACTTTTATTTTATTCGTGATACCTATAATATTTTTTTAATGTGACGCAAAAACATCCAATGAGCCAAAATAGCAAACAAACCGCCGTGGTCACTTTAAAATATCGCGAAACTTGGGATAAGAGTCTTATTAAAAAGGTTCACGACTCGTTGTAGTTTACGTCAAATAAAATTGGATATTTAAATGGGTCACTACCATAACTAAACATACGTACGAATATTTATTATCAAAATACAGTGAGATTTATAGTATGTAATATATTGATATATAATATCAAATATTTTTTCTGATATATTGACAATGTAAACATATATGTTTTGAACGATTTTATAACATGTTTGTATTTGAAAACAAAAAAAAATTTGATCTTCATACATAGTATAAAGCAAAGTCGCTTCCTCTGTCCCTATGTCCCTTTGTTTGCTTAAATCTTAAAACCTACGTAACTGATTAAGATGCGTTTTTTTAATAGACTAAGTGTTTAAAGAGGTAGGTTTACATACAGATGTATATTTATACCCGTGCGCAGCCGGGGCGGGCCGCTAGTCGCTTAATAAACTAGACCTATGAAAGTCTCAGGTTTAATGTTATAGGTCTAGATCTTTATGAACCCAGTTATTTTTATTTAACTGATAATTTATACTCAATAATATTATTGACTGGCTTCATTTAAAAAAAGGCTTGTGTTTCAGTTTCCAATCAATAACATTAATAATGCATTCGCCTCAAGACAAGTGAGGTTAACTAACACTTTTTAAGTAGCTACTTAAAAACTTGTTCCACTTTATTCTAGAGACCTTAAAGCTTTGCAATATTGTGGCATAACATCAAACCTTAATAAAGAATTTGGGTTACACAATGTACCAACTACCAGCTATATATGGGGCACAAATTGGATGCAATAAATTCATGCTCGGTATTACATATAAAATTATGTTGTAGGATATTATATTGCTGTACATAACCATTTATTAAAGCGACTCTGCTAGCACTCTCGGAGTACGAGTATATTGCTGTTATATATGCTAGGCGTTTACAGCCTTTTCTGTGTACCATATGGAAGCGGGCGTGTGTTTTGTGTACGTGTGTATGTGTGTGTGTACGTGTGTGTGTGTGTGTGTGTGTGTGTGTGTGTGTGTGTGTGTGTGTGTGTGTGTGTGAGTGTGTGTGTGTGTGAGAGAGAGATTTGTGTTTAAATATCCGGATATACGGATATGGATTTATTTCTGTGAACATTACCATGATTTAACGTATAAGTGTCATAATAAAACTAAAAAACTGAATACATATTGTGAGTTCATTAAAGATGTTCAAAAAAACATACTACTAAAAGGGGTAAGCAGAATACACTTTTCGCATTTTAGTCTTTCGGTCTATCTGTAACACGACTTCAATTTACGTGTGTGTGTGTGTGTGTGCGTGCGTATGTAATTGTCTATCAACAATTTGGAATTATAAAAACAAACTTTTTCTTATCCCTTTTGCAAAATCCGTAAGGTCCTGCCACTTTTTATTCCCGCGTCGCTTGTAAGGAAAAAGACACAAAAAGTTTTCCACTTGTAAACTTTGCTCACTAACTACCAATCGTTATCGATTCACGCTCGAGTTCGTATGAAACACACATGAATATAATGCTTTCTATGTATTATTTTCGATGTTAATGATTATTTAGAAAATATTCAAATCCCCTCTGTGGTCTAGCTGTCCGGCGTCGGGCTTGACTTCTTGAGGTCCCTGTTTCAATTCAAGAGTCAGGCAACAAAAAAATAGAAAATCTGTATTTTCAATTTTCTAATAAAAATAAGGTTGCCCAGGATTGGATATGTTCCCAGTTGATTGCCACCTATCACACTGTGGGAGTTAGTGTCTTCGACTAGTCATGGGTGCCCTGGTTGTGCTTCTGCCTACCCCTTCGTAGATATTGGCGTGAAGTTATTTTACTTTTACTTTGTCAAAATCCTAGAATAATTTGATTGTTAGTTCATAATTTATTAACAGTTAATTGCGATTTTGGCAAAAACGCGGTTCAATTCTACATTAAGTTCTCACGAGATAATTTCAGGAGATTTCAGTACGAAGAGAGAAAGCCTTAAACAAGTGGATCAAATACATTTAAATAATTTTATCACTCCAAATTCGTCCACTGCTAGACATAGGCCACTTCCTTGACACGCAATCATATTCGATCCTGTGCTCCCTTACTAGCCATTTCCAACAATTTTACTCACATCATCACTCCATTGGGCCTGAAGTCATCCTACAATACGTTTGCCTAAGCGTAATCTCTACTCAAGAACTATTCTATTCAATCAACCGCGAGGCTCGGGTTCAATTCCCAACGGGGGTAGACATTTGAGTGATAAATATTTATTATTTATTTATTTAGATAAATTAATTCTGGTGTCAATCTATGTAGTAGTATCGTTGAGTAACACCCATAACACAAGCTCAATTTGCTCACTTTGGGATTTGATTCAATTTGTGTAACTTCTCCAGGGATATTTATTTATTTATATTGTAGCAGTGGTTTTTTAATTCTGTGTCCAATTCATGGCCATTCCATTTAGCAAATATTTATTTGTATAATGAGATGTAAGGGCTTTTAGTAAAAGGACGTGAAGAGTTGAAACCCTAGCTTTTCACGAAGTTTGTAAGCTTTTTAACAAACAGTGTGAGCAATATAGACTCGTCTTAAGAACATTGTAAATAAAAAATTTATTCATGAAATTTTTATTTTAGCACACAACAAACAGTATTCAATGTTTATAAAAATAAATAAAAGGAGCGTAGATATTGTGTTACATTTGATATAAAACGAACAGAAGCTCGGACAAAAGAATTATTAAGTATTCCCTTCCAATTATGTAAAATTATCCTTACAAATACAATTGAGTTCGTTGGCATAATATCATTAGAGCGTGTTGTTCGACATTATACAGAAGTAGAACAAACAGCATATTAGAAGTGATTTAGTAAGAACACACAACATACATAAAACTAAATAAGGGTTTCATGAAGAAAAAATATGCTACTAATAGATAAGAAAAGCCTAAACATAAACTTAGTAGGTTCTATGGAGGACCTATTCTGTTTTTATAAACAAAGACCGTTCATAATCGAAGATCCTGAAGGCAAAGAAAATCCTTGAAAAGGTTGGCAAAACTAAGAAAATAAGGCAAAAAAAGTTGTCCAAATAATAGTGATAAAGCTGTAAATTTAGGTATAGTGTAAACCTATAATTAAAGAGTATGTGATAATAAAATTATCATACACGAGTTGACACCTAGCTGTAATCTAAGCAGGATATAGGAAATGTGACACAGTTTAAAAAAGTCAATTATTGCATTATGATGTCAACCTTAAGATTTGCCAGTTATTCCAAAGAGATTCTGAAACTTTTTCGAAATGTAGGCTGTGATTTTGAGAAGTTCTTTAAATTTTATTAAGATTCGAGAAGTGGTATTTGAGTTATACTTAATTATGTAAAAAGTTTAATGTACGACGGTATAAGACATCATCTTTGAGATATAGAAATAAAGAATTGTTAAACTGCGACTGGGTAACAAATAAATAAATATTCCTGACGAAGGGAGCAGACATTTGTGTGATGAACATTTGAGTAAGTATATTCACGCCCATATCCTCGAAGAGGTAGGCAAAGGCACAACCAGGGTACCCACGACTAGCCGAAGATACTAAGTCCCACAATGTGATAGGTGGCAAGCCAGTCGCCACCCGGGCACATATCCTATCCCGAGCAACATTTTTTTATTAGAAAATTGGAAAACCCAATTTTATTTTGTTGCCTCATGCAGTCAAGTCCAACAACTGAACCGCTAGACCACAGAGGCGATATGTCACATTTAGATGTCTGTATTTCAAGATTCGGTGATAATTAAATTTATTTCAATATAGTATTTATTGGTGTAGTATTAGTATTAAAGAAAGTATTGGTAACGTTTAGTAAATATAGCAAATGTATATAAATTGCTCCTCCCCCAAGAGTCCAAGCATTGTCATGGCGGGGAGGCTGAGTAACCTGGAGGCTTGGACTTGGAGGCCACTCCTCAATACCCCTCTCCGCCCCAGAGTTGAGAAGAGGAGCGGACACAGGGTGGTGGGCCTTTAGGCTCGCTTGGGTTACCGGCTTCCAGGTCAGCGAAAGTGGGGGTGGTCTTTCCATCTAGCCCGTCCGACCACGATGGGGTTGCGGCAGATACGGGGGTGCCTGTCACCACTGGGACCCGCGACGTAGTGCACAATGGGTCTCCGTGCGCTACTTATGATGACATGCGCCCCCCCTGTTGAGAGGGGCTACAGGTCGAAGAGGGTCGAAAGATCCAGCACTGCCGGGGCAGTGAAAGGGTGCTAAAGCATCCCCATACAACCGGTATCAGGCGAAAGAGAGGACATCGTGTGGTTTTACTCAGTAGAAGTCTGACATGACCCGCCTCTTTTACCGAAAGTGGTTGGTGTCCATGAGGATTTTCACACGTTAAAAAAAGGTACAAAATTTGCTTACTTTATCAACATGTATATTTCGTTTAAGGGATATTTATTTAAGGAAATTTATGGTACGCTTATAATTCAAAATGTATTTAAGGCATAGGCAACACTTATTTTTTTGTAATGGAAAAGCGAAGAATTTACATAAGAACACAAAGTGTCTTGAACGTCTTACAATTTCCCGTAAAGTGAACATGATAAACGAATTTGCCCGGGACTTGTTTTGCCCATACAAAATTGATACGACGCAGATCGTAAAAATTCTCCTTGTTATGCATGCGCTGCGCTACCCTTATATAGTTTTACTATTTTCCTCTACGACATTACAATATACAGTAATGTAAAGCGTTCTATAGAAAATATAATCCTGTTTAGGGCAAACAAAACAAGCGAAATTCCGTCAGAAGTTTATGACGATCCTAAAAAAGAAAGCGTCAAATTTAATAATAAAAGTTTTATACACGGTAAAACCACTCTTATTATTACTTTTATAAATGATTTTATCAAATTATGTAACTTTTTTGTAACTTGACGAGTAGCAGCTATTTTTCTGCTACTACTTAAGGCGGGAACTTTTGACGCTGAATTTTAAGTTGGGAATCCATGTTTTATTTAATAGAAAAGGAGATATAGATTTTTTACCACAAGTTTTGGAGTCCAAATTTACTAATAATTTGTTATAAAGAAGATATACCCGCGAACTTTGTTCCACCTTTTTCAGTTTGTCTAGAAAAAAATAAAATGTTGTTTTCCCCAGTTTTCTCACAATCGAACAGGACAAAAAGTATTTTATGTCTTTTTTCCAAATCTAAGCTAACTCTCCACCAATATTTAGCCAAATCTAATTTAAATAAATAAAATTATATATTATTAAGCATACATTTGGTAATATTTTGGCTACAAATTGTTAGAATTAAATCTTAACTGTAGGAACTATAACCAATTTTATAAAAAATCTATATCCGAATTTACCCTATACATATGGGTAAAACCGGATAGGCATTTAATCTAAATGTGGTGAATACAGATACCATAAAAACACAGAATAATCAAATTATTAGTAAATATTTGCGTATATAACATATTTATTCAGACTCAGTGCATTCAATACAGCTTTCATGTGCCACCACATGATGTTACTACAGCTTTGTTGAAACCCATCGCCCTTGCAGCTGAAGTTGCTCTTAATGACAACTCCGAATGTCATTTCAAGAATCTACTAGCCCGGTCTAAGTCTGCAAGTCCGGTTTCCTTGTTAAAGTTGCGGCTTAATCTGTTTCTTTCGGCTTATTGGAATGCCAAGCGTCGCGTATCAGTTTTGGTCAATCCAAATAATCTGGACCTTCTAGTCCATCAGAAAAAACACATTCTTAGTTACAGGAAACTTCCGCAACACTTCAATTCTTGGCTTTAATCTTTATACGGTCTTCTAAAGTACTCTTAGGAACATTGTACTTATGTAATGCCAGTAGATATCCCATTCTACCTTCAATTATTGCATTTTTGTCATAAGCATATCCGACTCCAATCATTGTAATCTGTTTGATTTTATATGTACGTACGTATGTTATGGTATGGTAAGATGAATCTGTAAATAAGATAAGTAAGTAGTTACTTCAGACACATATAAAATAATTAAAGACAAAAATAATGAGAACACATATAGTACTCATTTGCTACACTGTATCAAGCTGAATCCGGATATCCGATAACACCCCGTCCGCTTGTACCCCAGAGGTACCAAATTCGAAAATATTTTTTATAACAGGTTAGGCTTGACCTTGCAATAACAATAACTCACTCTTTAGAAAATTTAATAAGTTTAATTTCATAAAAAAAATGCAATCCTATGTCTGTACACATTTACATCATATGATAATACGATAAAATTGACAAAATATTAGATTACTTACCTTTATTTTAGTTTTTTTTTTTCATAGACTCTTGTACTGAGACGTTGTCGTCACCACCATTTGATCGCAGGCGAGTGTCTCGGCGATAGTAAGAATGAGGCAGCAATAACCATAGTAGTGAAATAACAACTATCTGGTTTCACCCTCTATCCGAATTCCCCCCTCATTCCCCTAGATTACGAAAATATTCCCTCTCGGTGAATAGGAGTGGTCACATCACTACAAAACAAATCTTAACAAAGTAATCAATATTTATGATGGCATTAATACATACAATAGAATGTACGAACAAAATGCTCACTGGAAAAAGAAATGTGGTTTTAAGACTTTTGAAACAAAAGGACATAAAAGAATAGTTTTGCTTTAATCTTTGATAAAATACTAAAGAAAATATACTCAATATTTCTTCGGCCATGACGCATCCACCTACCTACTGTTTTAGCTTCAAAGGAAATCTTTGAAACTGGGCTACCGGCATTCCAAAACAATTTTAGGATATATGTACATTTATATTTTTATGTTATATAATGTAAATGTGGGTTGTGGGTACTCTGGGAGACTTAGGTTGACATTACACGACCGAATCACAGTATAAGTATGAGACAGTATAGAAACTAGGCCCATTTGATATAATAAAATCTTCGCTCCATTAAAATCATAGGGTTGTCACTTTTAATGTTTTAGGCATTGTTTTTTTATCGGTTTTGGTGGGTAGTTTCGAAAACATCTTATGCAAAAGACTCATTATCTCAATGTCAGGTCGACAACTTAGTATCTTTGATACTATCTTGGATATTTGTAATAGATGCATATTTATACATTTAAAGAAAGTTTTGTTAGCTACACTATTAAAAACTCAAAAACTGCTAAACCGATTTGGCCGAAAATAAAGGTAGCTTAGAACCAGCAAAAGGACATAGGATACTTTTTGACCCATTCCACTGCAAGTAAACTAAGAAATATTTTTTTTTACAGTAAAAACTGAACATGTCAAACGAAATTCGTGGGAACAGCTAGTTCGTTTTTTTATGTTATAGGAAGGCAAACAAGCAGACGGATTTCCTAAAGGTAAGAAATTCACGCCGCCTAGAGACACCAAAGATGGTAATGGTGCGTTGGCAACCTGAGGTCAGGATGTTAGGCCTCGAGCAAAAGTAAGTTTACCGGCTACCTTACCCTCCGAACCGGAACACGTCATGACGTTATGGCGGCAGGAATAGGTAAGGCGGTGGTACGAATCCGGGCGAGTCGCTGCGAAACTCTACCACCTAGTCAAATGTCACGGTGTTAGTGACGGTAAGCCTATGCTCGCCTTTTACGAGCTGCCTGGCAGGAAGGCAGATGGTCTATTCTGCAAAAGAGCCCGGACCAACACGGTGAAGCCCGGACCAACACGTACTATCAAAAGACCCGTCTGCTTGTTTTCCGATTGTAAATTCTCGAACTGGTGGTATAAACCATACTGAAACATTTTAAAAATACTTCCTCTAGTGTCTATGGATATCATGCTCAAATAGGATATATTTAAGCATGGATAAAATTTAAGGTTATAGAGTGTTTTTGACTTAACATTTTATATTCCCAGGTACGATCAGAAATTGCTGGAAATATACGCTTGGAACAATTCAAAGGTTATTTCCATGAAAATTTTCAAATAGATTTAGAATTACATCAATGTGTCTACAAATTGGATTTAAAACAAACTCAATATTGTTTGAAAGGGCTCTTGAGAGATATAATTGAGAAATGTCATTGAAACGGCAATTTATTGTTCATCTCCACTTGACATCTGCAAGGGCATCATGTCTGCTCCTAAGTATTGAGTTTGGTTTTCGAGTACCTTTACAGTCTCCTAGTACGAGTACTGTCATTGTTACTTCCAATTGCCGATAGTTATGTAAATACTCACTATATAGCCTTGAACAATAGGATTCACAATTCTAAGTAAATGCTGACGTTTGTGTGTGGGTATGTAAGTACGTGCGCATGCGAGTGTATATTCTGTTTCATGTGTTTGTGTGTGTTGGTTTCTGTGTGTGATCAATGTGATGGCCCAAAATGTAACATCACAGTAATGACATGCATGCACGTGGACTGCATTAGATCGCCTTGGCTTAATGTTAGCACTGAAGTCCAGAAGGGCCCTGTATTGTTATCTGAATATATTTTAAGGACACTAAATTTGAAAACAAAGTTCCTGCTTTGGGCAGATGATTTTGTACTTTTGGGCTCCATATCATCCGAACTATAAACACTGCTCTCAGTTATAAAAAAATGAATGTACAGAAAGAAGCTTACATTTCTTACCAAGTATTTGATTGAAATAAACCTACCTTGGATGTAGGGATTTAAATATTTGTATGGAACAAGTAGACTAAAGAACAATTATAATAGAACAAGTGAACAAAATAAACTGAATAATATCTCCATAGTGTTTTAGCAGGAATGAAAAATACACAATAAATGTAGAAAGGAAAGAGAGCTAAGAGCATAGTGACAATGGAGCATTAGGTAAAACATACGAAAGTGAGGTTTTGGTAGCTAGGTTGGTCATGCTTTTCATAATTCTGTGCTTATCCCAACGTCACGGTTAGGAACCTTGAGTGTGTCGAAAACAGTAAATTGGTAGAAGAAGGCGTTACTTTGCTGAAATCCATACTTAGATCCTAATAAAATTATTTAATTTGCAATTTTCCGCCAAAGAAATGTATACGTATTATGGCGTAACAAAACAGGCAAAATAGTACGCTAAGAATAAATTGAACTTACGGGAAGCTAAAACTTCCAAATATATCCAGCTCCACACAACACACACCACTAAACTGTTTTATTAGCACCAACAATACACACACTACTAAAAACTCAACGTATGTTTCGCTTCGTAACCGAAGCATCATCAGGAGTATTCGACTGTACTCCACGAAGGTCAAGCAGATACTTAACTTTGAGTTCCCACTACCAAATCGCTAGAATATTATCTGTTGGTGGTGTCAAGAGTACGCCAAATCAATATATTTGTAAGAGTAATGAATGTGTAGGGATCTAGGTGGGTTTGTAGAAATAGTGATTCTTGGTAATTAGTACCCTCTACTTATTAACGGGAAAAATTAATAAAAAAAATAATTAAAGGGAATTAACGTGAAGATAATATGTTTGTTACTATGCACATAATGAAATTTAAATACCTACTTAGAAGAGATAAATCTAGAATTCATGCCCCTCAATTTTCAAGTAGATTTAGAACTACACCGATGTATATATACAAGTTGAATTAGAAATATGAAATTCAATGTGGTCATAAGGGATAAATTTAGAACTCATGGCACTAAATTTTTCTAGAAGATTTAGAATTACACCGATGTATCTACAAATTAAATTAGAAATATGAAATCCAATGTTGGAGTATAACGCAAGACTCTTGTTAGAGATGTAATTGAGAAATATCATTGAAACAGCAATTTATTGTTCATCCCCACTTGAGATCGGAAAGAGCATAATGTCTGCTCCTAAGTATTGCGAGTTCGCTTACGAGTATCTCTTGAGGCTCCTAGTACAAGTATCTTCACTGTGACATCTTAATTACAATAGTCTTATAAATATATAGATGTACTGCGTGGTTTTAAGTTGTTGAATTATCTGCTTTTACGTTTTATTTCAAAGTAGAAAGGTCAACAAGCAGTTAAACTTCGCTTTTTCATTCGCAATTTTTATGGCTATCTGTTAAATTGGTTTTTATCCACGACGGTGGATTTACCTAAAGTTATGTTATATTAGTGTCTTATTTTTACAATATCTATTTAATGAAACAAGAAAAATGGATAAAAGATATAAGTGTTTTATTACATTTCTATCACAAAAGGGAAAATTCAATGTCGGGCCTTCGAAGATTGACATAATTCATTTATTGTCAGTTCCGTTGAATTGTTTGCAGAAAAGTCGTTGTACACTCATTTCACTGTCTCACTATTTGTTTGAACATTTTTTCATTGAAATGGGATAGAGAAATGTAACAATTGTCCTAGTAATCTAAGCTTTTGATTAGTTTGCTAATCTATATATTAATACGTGGAGCCAAAACTTTGGACCTTTTTTACGAAAATTGCGCTAACGGAGGAGTATGAAATTTGACACACTGATAGTTTATGTGTAGAAGTGCAGAACGCTAATATTTTGTGATAGTAATGCTTATAAAATACATTAAATCAATAAATAAAACATTACCCACACTTTTTTTACTTATTTATACGGGATACTCACGATTTTATTTTATTTGTCGATATTTATAAATAAGTAAAAATGTTTTATATGTTATAAATAAGTAAAAACGATTTAAGTTTAAAATCTTATATTATCCACACTACCTGCACTTAACACACAAAAACAAATATAATGATGATAACGATAAAAGATCACAGATGGCGCACTATAAAGTTTGGAAACAAAGAAGTTGACCTTGAGAAATGAAGATGGCGTTCTTTTCAACAAGATATTAAAATTTATTATGGTCGAATTTCCACTAATTGTCGACTACTAGTTTGTTTAAAATTGCCTCAAAATTTCGTTATAATTTCGAAAAGTCTTTTCTGATTTCGAAAAATGTTTAATTTGATAAAGCAATAGTTTTAGATCGATTAGTAAATAAGTCTGTCAGCAAGTTCTCTCTTAACTCTTGAATAATTCCTACTTTTTTGTCAGACTTAGTTACAAGGTCAACTGTAACGGAACTAGCAACAATTAAAAAAATAAAATTAATGAGAGTGAGTAATTAGAGTATGAGTAGAAATGAGAGTAATTTAGAAATAGTGGGCTTTTATTATTCAAAAGTACTGGACAAGTACATCAATGTAATAACTAAGCGCAGTAAAACTGCAACAACCGACCATAGTTGGGCTATTTCGAATGTTTCGAAATGGTCCCACATAAAACTAATCAACATCCTGCTAGTAGTTTTTGAGTAACACTTATCAATACGTAATTATTCAATAGGTGAAACATTTATCCATTATTAAGTATCTATATACCAATACGTGAAGCAAAAACTTTGGACCCCTTTTTATAAAAAATGCGCTGACGGAGGAGTATGAAATTTGTCACTCTTATATTTTATGTGTAGCAGAAGTGCAGAAAGTTAATATTTTTTCAATAATAATGATGATAAAGTATATCAAATCAATAAATAAAACATTACCCACATTACCATGCATTTGACACACACAAACAAATATATTTATGATAACGAAAAAAGATCACAGATGGCGCACCATACAGTTTGGAGATAAAGTAGTTGGTCTTGAGAAATGAGGATAGCGTTGTTCTCAACAAGATATTAAAATTTCTTATTGTCGAATTTCGACCAACGGGCGACCACCAGTTAAGTACAATTAGTAATTATAAAAAAACCACTAATCGGAACACGATAAAATTAAAATTATACAACCTCGGAATCATGACCAATTTTTCTGAAAAATAACATTCAAAGTCAGTTGGCTATCAACATCCTAATCGCGTAACAAACATACAAATAAATTAAAAAAAAACACATACAGTGCAATAATCTCCTTTTTTCGAGTCGGAAAACTAGCACTTGAGCTCTTGTTAAAATTAAATAATATTTTATTAAATATTTCTAAGAATGATAACGTCTTGAAACATAAATTAGATTAAGCTTGACCCGACAAAACTTACAGTCTGTAAAAACTCCTTAAAAGTAAAACCGTTTCCTTAATTTTAAATGACTTCCTCTGTTCAAAAACTTTGGTCTGCGTCACGAAAACTTTAGCCCTTACTTGCGAATTAGAAATATTGAAATTATATTTTATAGCGTATTTTTAATGTTGTATCGCCAGTATCACCAGTAATCATTCAAACAGAAAAATAATTACATTAAAAGAAATCGATTTCAAAACCAAAATTAAAAAAAATAATGAACACTTAACATTAGTTATAGACTAACTATTATTTATATTTGCTATTTACAAATAGGTTTGAAGTCGGTGCCAAGCCTTAAAATAATAATTAAATGGTAAGTAAGTATTAAATTGGATTTTTGTTTAATACTTTTTAGATAATTGCTGATATTATGATTTAATTTAATAAAAATAAACAACGGGGTAGTTGAAATTAGATAAAGATATGCTTTTAAAACAAAAAGTTTGGGCTTTTCTGAATAAATTTTTTTGGACCATTTCGAAACCTCGGTTCAAAAACCTTGGAGAAATTGATATACATACATAAAATAATAGCGGCAAAATTGAGAACGTATATCATGTTCGACTCTTATACTTTTGTAATGTGTGAACTGTAAATCGATTTCTCCCTCTTATCTGAACCGATTTTAACAATTATTGTTTATTTAAAAGGGTGTACTTTCGAAGTGGTTCCACTGTCACCAAGTCTAGATCTGATAATGGAATCTGTAGGGAATCGAGAAGAATATTCAATTTTCTTACATGAATAATTTACTGAAATGCTTATCGGTTTCTTCTAGTTCTAGTGCACTTGAAAGTCAAATTGTCACCAATCGAATGTCAATTGAAAATAAAGGTTTTTCTGCCTTAAGTCACATTTGTGTGATCTCTGATATTATGAATTAAAAATTTAAAAGCACTTATTCCAGTGTGTTGAACAAATGAAAACGATTTCGGCACAGGGGCGTAAAAAACCAATCGTCTACTAGTGGATAAATCTAGTGATTCACAGTCGCCTAGTGGCTTCATTCTGATTGTACCGAAGATTCTTGTAATGATTCAGCAGAAAAATATCATTGCCTTGTCTGTCCTTATTGCGTTAATAACAGTTCTCCCCACTAAAGTGTTTCAATCTAAGGAAGATTACTGGTTAATATCACAAGAGGTGTAAGACCTCTTTTTTTAAATATTTAATAAAATTGCAAGCTTCATTTTAGAATTCTCGAACATTTCAACATTACAAAAATAAAAAAAGAAAGTAAAAAACTTAAAAATGGACTTCAATTTAAAAGTTATATCATCCAAATAAAAAAAATACGCATTATTTGTTGTTATTCTAAAACCACTTGTCAGTTATTGATACAAATAAGAAATAGGAAAGTACTTTTAAAACAACAATAAAAAATAATCAAAATTAATTCATCGAGTAAAAGTCGTGACATCTCTGGAAAAACACACAAACCTCAATTCTGTTGAGAAATATTCGTAGTGGGCTGAAAAAGTGTATCCAAAAGCAAATGTGGATCACGTTTTATTTGGACCAATTAACTACATATTCAATTACGTTTTTCTCTTTGTAACCTACTGCCCCACAAAATATCGCTCGATATGGTTGAAAATAATACATATAATGTATGCCATATTTTTATCAAACCTGTAATTTATGGTCGCAGTTATAATTATTTAGTAATTCAAGCTATTAATTCCGAAATTGGACCATGTGCTTGTTACTACTAATAAATATTTGGAGGGCAAATGGTGGTTAAAATTTATTGGCCGTTTTGATAGAATAGATAAGAAAAGGCTTTTATTCAATTTTTTTATGATATTGGAAGGCAAACAAGCAGATTTCCTGTTGGTAAGAAATTCTTGCCGCCTAGAGAAACCAAAGGTGGTAATAGTGCGTTGCCAACCTGAGGCCAGGATGTTAGGCCTCGAGCAAAAGTAGGTTTACCGGCTACCTTACCCTCCAAACCGCAACACGTCATTTCGTTATGACGGCAGGAATAAGTAAGGCGGTCACGGTGTAGTCAGATGTCACGGTGTTAGAGACGGTAAGCCTATGCTCAACTTCTACGAGCTGCCTGGTAGGAAGGCAGATGGTCTATTCTGTAAGTAACGGAAAAACTTAAATTATATTTTAACGTTTATATCCTAAACAAATTATACTATGAGATTTTTGAATTTTTCGTCAGGTATCTGACATTTAATAAGAGTTTTGAGTATACTATTCCTAGTCATCTAGTTGTTAGTTAATTACGCTTCACATTTTCAAATTATTCAACACGTACTTATAATTAAATAAATTGAAATAAACTAGCTAGCTACTGCGGTGGTTTACCTTAAATACCAAAATTTTAATTTTGTACATTTCCTGGTGTTAAAAAAATAAAAATTGCCTGCCTTAATTCGAAGCCTCTGAAATATAAATTAAATTTAAAAAAAAATAGATTTGGAACCGCGGTTGGAGTATTTTTCTTGATTTAAGAAAAATAACTTCGATTGAGACTGATGAATAAGCAGACAAACAACGAGACCAGAAAGATAATGTTCTGGAAAAAAATCTAAGTCATTTTAATCAACCATTTTTTAAAAGTATTTTCATTACTTGAAATTCACTCTTTTACAGTTTTTTTATAGATGGAATATGATAAATTTTAACTTTGAAAATCTGAACCTTATCTTACTTTTACCATATTATTGTGACGTTGAAACATATCAAGTTAAGTAGGTAAACACTTACTAGAACATATATAGTACAGGTTACTAACATTTACCAACAGGTTTGAGAGACGAGAGTTCCCTCGCCAAGATGAGTAAAATAAAGAGAGAGGGCTCTACCTATTCTCAAACATTTTTTAAACATTCGTGATTTTTTGTTTGTTGGGCTTACACAGTACATATAAAACACGTATTATATTTACTGTGTTTATTAAACATAAACCCAGAAAACTGAACATGCAAAATGAGATTCAAATCATTGTAAGTCACGCTTTCCTAAAACCGAAGTGACTAATTGGGAAAATTTGATAGAGTCATTTTAATAAAATAGTAAAACAAAATCGAAACACCACTTAAGTGTTTTTCGATAAACGACAAAAGTCACGCATCATGTTGAGTACGTATTAAACTATATGCTAAAAGACCTACGATGACTAACGATACAAAATACAGCAATTACCAACATGTATCGAGAATTAAGCTCATTTATCAAGTTTCATGCACCAGCAACATTTTTATTATTTACAATTCTATATAAGAACTAGCAGTCCCGGCAAAATTCGTATCGCTTGACATTAAGAGCTGCTGACAGTATGTATAAATTAAAGCACAGTTTTTTTACATTTTCCTGACAATAACCAATACAACAAAAAAGAATGAGCAAAATTGGCCTATCTATTCAAGCGTGATGACCACGGGAAACGGGGACTCATTTTTAGATATAAAGATAACCTGTAACAAACATCTTTAGCGTAAGGATTCAAAATATGCTATTAAGCGTTTTTTTTTTTTACCTCCCCTTACTTACTACCTCCCCTTAATTACCTCCCCTTAGAACTGAATTAATGCCAATGCTATAGCAAAAAAGCACAAAAAAGCAAAGACATAATCGCTGCAAGAAGAAGAAATGCGTCATTAATAATCTGGGCAAATCCCGATCCCATTGCCCGCTGACTGTAGTTTCTACATTACTTTTTGTTACAGGATTATGTATTCGTGGTCAAGAGAAATATTTTTTTTATTATATCGGAAGGCAAACGGACTGCAAAGCAGACGGATTTCCTGATAATAAGAAATTCACACTGCCTAGAGACACCAAAAATGGAAATTGTGCGTCGCCAACCCTAGGCCGGATGTTAAGCATCGAACAAAAGTAAGTTTAAAGGCTACCTTATCTTCCGAACCGGAACTCGAACGTCATGACGTTATGGCGGCAGGAATAGGTAAGGCGGTTCTGCCGGATGTTAAGCATCGAACAAAAGTAAGTTTTCTGGCTATCTTACCCTCCTAATCGGAACACGTCAATTACAAGCGCTGACGTTATAGCGGCAGGAATAGGTACCAATAACAAGGTAGCGGTGGTACCAATCCGGGCGAGTCGCTTCGAAACTCCACCATCTAGTCAGATGTCACGGTATTAGTGACGTGACGGGTGACGGTATGGTCACCTTTTACGAGCTGATTGGTACAGGAAGGTCTGGATAGTGGTAACCAAGCTGTTACCCCGCCATGATAGTCTACCGGCTACTCAATGCTTTGGACCGGAAAGCTATTCGACAGTGGATATCCCTATCTATGGCAGATTACTCTTGTTACGAGTAGTATTTACCTGATAACCTATCCTCTTATAAGTTGTCAGGAAAAAACAGATAAAGGACCAGACCTACTTCTCTTAGTACTTTATAAATTTGTTCCAGTATCTGTTTATTTTTTTATGAATACTTTTGCTTTCTTACAATGTTAAGTGTACGTTAACTAACTACTAAACACTAACCCTCTTACTTTTGCAAACAAAAAATGAAGTTACACACCAGATCATACAGAATACGAAATAATAAAAAATGCCACAAATTATCAAGAAAAACTAATTGGGTTTTGGAACTGATTCTACATTTTTGAAGTTCGTAACTTTGTTTTGTATTACTAAGTACTAAAATTATTAAAACGGAATATTTACTAATTCTTTATCGTTTCGCTTTTAGTTTCGTTTTTGCAAGTGTTATATTTGACGTTTGTAGTCGGTGACTATCAATTACAAATTTCTGTCTTTGTGATACCGCAACAGGGAAAAGACAAAAAAGACCCTTCTTCCACGTTTTGGTTTTGTATCAAAACATTATTTTAAATATAAAATATCAGACAGTAAAAGTTTTGATTATATATAGGCGTCGTATATTTTGCGCAAACGGAAAATCCACACGACATATTTGTTTTTCAATCCTTTAAACAAATATTGAATTCGCAGAAACTAAATTCATTCAGCAATCAACTGAATGAGTTTGGTACCAAACGTGTTAAAAACACGAGATTGGGATTAATGTTTATGAAATAGAACTTTAAAGACCGATAAAAAATAATAAAATAGAAAAGCTTAGTTAGTGTAGCAAGCAACGAAAACATCTGATCCCTTTACAGTACTACAAAGTGTTATGAAGAAAATATTGAAAATGCCAGAAACTGTAAACTATGAATAGGTATTAAATATCCCTTTACAAAAATTGAATCTAACCCCAAAGCTAGCAAATTATATGCTTGTGATATGGTTGTTTATCAACGATTCCAATACTTAGAAATACTTAAATAGATACCAGAAAAAATTTAATAAACAGACACGGACAACGGAAATGCAGACATCTAAATTTTCATCACATAAATGCCTGCTCCCGTCGGGGAATTCAACCAGAGCCTCGTGTTTGATCGGTGTAGTAGGTGTGTACGCTATCCATTCGAACAAGAGAATTTAATATCAATTTAAAAAAATTAAAAGTTTTTATTGGCAAAGTACACTTGAGAAGGACAATTCAAAACGTGTCAGATATCAAATATACTGTATATACTCATTTTGGGACTATACAAACTTATTCAAGCAACCGAGACCTCTACTGGAAAGACATGCCAAAAATTAGAAACGAAATTACCAAATCCAGCAACATCACAAACAACGTCACAATCACAAACACAACAATTAAGCTTAGACACATCAAAAGAATTACGGGATTTTCGAAAAATTTTACAAGAACACACAAGAGTAATAGAAGAAAACAATATAAAAATAGATGAACTTAGACTAGTTGTTGATACCTCGAAACAGGAAAAATTATCGTATGCTAGTGTAGTAGCGGCACCTCCAATAAAAACATTTGCTGGTCGTGCCGCTCTACACTCCATAGTGATATCCTCCAAAAG
>NJDD01003163.1:6639-27141 GCA_002245505.1 Calephelis nemesis
CCGAATTACTACGACTTGGGGCCTTCAAGAAACGATTTTATTTAAAAAAGACAGCAATAAAACGTAGTAAAGGATCATAAATTAGCTGTTTACTTAATACTTCGTCAGCGTAGATTAGATTTCCGTTCAATCTTTCGTCTCTCATAATAGTCTAATCTAGGTTGAGGTTTGAAAAGAAAGTAGCCTTTGTTTTGAACTCGGGCGTTTACCTACATGCATATCAAACTTTATTACAATCGGTTTAGCGGTTTAATCGTTAAAGAGCAACATACAGAGAGACAAACATACAGACAGACTTTTACATTTGTAACATTAAATATGTTAATATGGATAACATGCATATGAAGATAAAGAGAAATAGACATAAATATTTCTAGGTGGCGTGACTCAAGATTATAAGATAGTTGAATATTAAATTAATAATTTCTTTTCATTAAAACTCTGATGATGAGGTTTTGTGGCATTTTCCATGAATTAAGAGTCCATAATAACATACTATATTAAGCTGTTATAAGTCGCCTCTGTGGACTAGCGGTCCGGTGTTGAACTTGACTCCCTGGGATACTGTGCTCGATCTCCGGGACAGACAAAAATGAGAAAAAAGGTTTTCCCCGTGTTGGTCCGGGCTCCTTTGTAGAATAGACCATCTGCCTTCCTTGCCAGGCAGCTCGTAAAAGGCGAGCAAAGGCTCACCGTCACTAACACCGTGAATTCTGACTGGGTGGTAGAGTTTAGCAGCGACTTGCCCGGATTGGTACCACCGCCTTACCTATTCCTGCCGCCATAACGTCATGACGTGTTCCGGTTCGGAGGGTAAGGTAGCCGGTAAACTTACTTTTGCTAGAGGCCTAACATCCTGACCTCAGGTTGGCAACGCACCATTACCATCATTGGTGTCTCTAGGCGGCGTGAATTTCTTATCATCAGGAAATCCGTCTGCTTGTTTGCCTTCCTATAACATAAAAAAAATCCATGAATTAAGAGTTCATAATAACATATTATACTAAGCTGTTATAAGTCGCCTCTGTGGACTGGCGGTCCGTTGTTGAACTTGACTCCTTGGGATACTGTGCTCGATCTCCGGGACAGACAAAAATGAGAAAATAAGAAAAATATTTTTTTAAACTTTCTAATTAAAACACGTTCCCAGAGATTGGTTTGTGATAGGCTTGCCACCTATCACAAGGTGAGACTTATCTTTGACGTTGTACCTCTACCAACCCGTTCGTGGATACGGGCGTGAAGAGACTTTACTTTGTTTTTAAAAAAGAAACTACACTTTGTTATAAAGACACACATATCTTCACGCCAAGTCTTTTGCAAGAGTAGGCAGAGAATATTTTAATAATAATAATAATAAATCATCTTTATTTCACATAAACCTACAAGAGGCACTTGTGACAGGTCTATATAATAATAAATCATCCTAACCTCTACTTTACCCTAAGCTGAATGTTACAAATCCTGAAGTAACCGGAAGTGGCAATCTTGACATCAATAAATACTCTTTATTTTATCTTCACATCCTTATGTCTAGGAAATCTGTTTCATTACGTTACTTTATGTGATGTGAAAACAGGTGGCTGAGAAAAGCTTTTACAGACCTTGAAGTACAGGTGTACTAGTGGCCTCCTTCGCAGATGTTAGTGCACTTAGAACTAACAGCGTTATAAACTTACAATGACAGGTTTAAGGAAATACTTTTTAAACACCAAATTTTTTTCTTTATTAAAAATACTATTTTACAAAAAACATTCTCATGGTTAAGCCAGACGAATAAATAAACAATTTATGTTATACAAAAACATACAAATTATATCAGCGCGAGGTCAGTGACAGGTCTCCTGATGATAAGAAAAAACGGTAGCCTTATAGTCTATAGCCGTAGACACCATAGATGAAAAAGGTGCGTTACGGTCATATAACTGGATGTTAGGTTAATTGTGCAAGACCACCGGCTACCCTAACCTCCAGATCGAAATAGGACAGAGTCATTATACGAGTAACGACAGAAATAAAAAAGCGGGGAATCCCTCTCTGTCACCAGATTAGACCATTTTAAGTCTAGTAGCAATTAGACACGTATAGTACTATTATTTAAATTATGTGCTTTGGCTTTATTATTATTATTGACTCTTAATTGTACACAACAAAAATTACAGAAAAACTTAAGACTAAAAGAAACGTAAGTACAGAGGGCGAGCTTATATATAATGAATGTTTCTTCCGGTCAACTCAAACAAAATCAACAAAAAGTTCAACCCGTTAAAGGAAAATAATGACTGGAACATGTAGACCTGGTGTGCAAAACTATACTTAAAATAACTACATACTTAATGCAATTACATACTAAACATAATACATACTAAAATACAACTACCTACACAAACAAAGCTAAATAACTCTAAAAAAAGTTCCTTTAATTGTTTTTAAAAGTAACAACATTTTATACTTTTATTTTCAAACTGGCTGACCTAGTCTTAATTTAAGCAAAATCATTAATTATATAATAACAACTCTATATATCTTTAAAACACATTCCGATTTCCGAAGCTTGACGAATATAGCCGAAGCGCATAATTTAAATAGTACTACTATACGATCCTTGAAAGTGCACAAAAGTTACTATCTGAAAGCTTACAAATGAAACAAAGTGCAATTGAAGTTAATAAGACATGTTTAAAATAGGGCGCCATTTCAGACACATCGAAATATATTCCACGAAGCTCACGAAACGACTCAAATAAACAACAATTATACAGCAGCCATTTGTTGTTTAAGTCCTTTAAATACTCGTGAAATTGCGGTAATTTCTCTTTTATGTCTCAAATTAATTATACGTTGCAATAAAATAGAAGTTACTGTCGCTAGGACATTAGAAATATAATTTTCATTATTTGTGTTACGAAGCTAGTAAAAAACTTGCTAAAATGGTGTTTCCTTGCTGTAGAACAACATTTAAGGTTTAAAGACATTTATTTACATAAAGACATACATTAATGTCACTTACATGAGAATATGGGTGAACAAAAGTAAACAAACTGATTGTCGTACATTGTATATGTACAATAAATTTAGTTAGAATTACTTCTAACTAAATGTATTACACATAGACACTTTGAACTGTACTTGCTGAAAAAAATATATCAAAAAATGGGAAAAACAATGTTTTAATCCATTCAATGTTAAAATGCGAAAGGGCATGCTCCGCTGGTTCGGTCATGTGGAAAGAATGACAGATGAAAGATTGACAAAGCAGATATACAATGCGAATGTGGATGGATGTAGGTACCCGGGGAGACCAAGGCAGACATTCCACGATCAGATCAATCGGATATTATCCGAGGGTGGTGTCAAAAGTCTCCGAAGCCGGCGTGTTTGTATGAAAAGGGTAATGTGAAGGAAGCAAGACAGGTTTGTCAGAATCGTGAGGTCTGGCACTCAATACTCTCTGCGTACCCCATAAGGAACTTGGCGTGAAGATATGTATGTATGTATGTTAATCCATACAAACAATTAGTAGTCGTTAATATCAAGCGACACGAAGTTAGTCTCATATAAATTTCTCAATTTAATTAGTTGAAATGTCACAGTAATGAAGTTATGAAACAAGAGTATTAGTTCTATTAATTGGCATTAAATTTGAATAATTTAATTAACATGATATCAGCCTTCACTATAGATTATTCAACATAAAGGAAGGTTTGACGTTATTAGACAATTGTATGGTTAGCGGTGTTTTCGAGAACAATAGCTGCTGTCAGACACATCCTATAGAAACATCTTTACCTAAGTCTAACCTTTGTGCTTGGTTCATTTATCAAAATCGTAACAAGTTTTCGTATTTACGGTTTATTTAAATCAGCTGATACCCACAGAATTAGATAATAAATCATTTTTAAGGTAAGGTCATTTCAATTTCACTTAAAATCGGATACTGAATAAAATCTTTATATATATAATTCTTGTGTTTTTATTTGTATATAGTCGTTGATTTTAGAATGTTACATTGTTAATGTTACATTGGCTCCAGCGGACTGCGCCACTAACGAAGCATTAATGTCAAGCGATACGAAGTTTGCTGGGTCAGTTAAATTGGACTTGACATAGGACTTGGGAGATAGATTGAATAAAAATGCCATTTATTTATTTATTAATCGCTTCTGTGGTCTAGCGGTTCGGCGTCGGACTCGACTTCTTGAGATTCCGATTTCGATCCAAGGGTCGGGCAATAAAAATTGGAAAATATATATTTTCAATTTTCTAGTGAAAAATAACATTTCCTGTGATTGGATATGTGCCCGGTTGGCGATGGGTTTGCCACCTATCACATTGTGGGACTTAGTGTCTTCGGCTAGTCGTGGGTGCCCTGGTTGTGCCTCTACCTAAACTTTCAGGGATATGAGCGTGAAGATAGTTTTATGTATACAAAACCCCTCATCTTGTTGGTCCATCCGTCTGCTTTTCTGCTTGGATTCGAAGACGCAAGCATAGATTTAATAGGTCAAGGCACTGATCAGAAAGACCACTAAAAGTCACATTTGCCGTATTACTTATTCTTGCAGCCATGATGTCAGTATCTGCCATGTCGTGTTTCGGTCCAGGCAAAATAGTAGACTGACTTGTTCATTTGACCTTACGATCAAACTACAAAACAGTGGCACAACTGTAATATACCGTAGATATACTTACTGTACGCCACGATTCTTTTACTATCAGGAAGGTCAGTGTGTTTGATAAGTTTCTTTCCTCGTAAAATATGTACATACAAACAGCGTAGAACCTACTCAAAGTTATGTACGGTAGCTTGTTAGTTGTTACATACCCAGACGTGCATGAGTTTGGTTCGGGCTATCTTAAGTTTAAGAGATCCTGTCTTTTGTCAACATGAAACATTAGAGTTACCTACTTATTTGTTTTAAATTACGAATTCCACCGAGTTAGTCCGGGCCCTTTTGCAGAATAGACTATCTGCATTCCTGCCACACAGCTCGGAAAAGGCGAGCATAGGTTTACCGTTATTAACACTGTGACATCTGACTAGGTGGTAGAGTTTCGCAGCGACTCGCCCGGATTGGTACCACCTTTCGTATTCCTGCTGCCATAACGTCAGTGCTTGTCGTTAACGTGTTCCGGTTTGGAGGATAAGGTAGCTGGTAAACTTACCTTTTGCTCGGCCTCGAGGCCTAACTTCCCGGCCTCAGGTTCGCAACACACCATTAGCACCTTTGGTGTCTCTAGTCGGCTTGAATTTTTTACTATCAGGAAACCAGTTTGCTTGTTAGTCTTGAAATATCATAAAAAAATTATGTTTTCGAAAACTTTTGGTGACTTTCGGATAAAATAGGATGTTCTTCTCATCTTGTTATATCAATGTAGTATTCAATTAATCAAAATGGTTTATTTTGACATTGGAGCAAACAAGAACATTTTATATATTTTTCTGGGTTACAGATAGAACGTTAATTAATTTTCACATATTATTTATTGTTATTACCAATGTTAGCAATTACATGCAAGCCGCACGCCACCTGGTGCTGACAGTTTATAACCATTAGGGTTGTCGACTTTTTTAACAGCTTTTATGTAACTTGCTATGTTTGTATGTTTGTCTAAGTTGAAATCTTCAAGAAATTGAGCTGGTTCTTGGCAAACACCAAGTTTATTGAGAGCAAAATTTTATGACGTAGAAGAGCAGATAGGATGACGGAGACGAAAAGTGGACATAGCCTCTAAAATTTCCAATATAATCGTATAATTTTTGGGCTTATTTGATACTAATTAATAGGTCCTTATTTTGCAATCTAATGCTTTGTCATAAATATATATTTTTCGGTAAAAACTTATTTAAATTAAAGTGTCATACTTTTGTTTTTTTTTCGTAGAGTTTAAGAGAAGCAAAGGTATGGTAGCCAATTATTTTAATTATCACTACATAGTATAAAACAAAGTCGCTTCCTCTGTCCCTATGTCCCATTGCATTCTTAAATCTTGAAAACTACTTTCATAATCGTGCGAAGCCCGGTCGGGCCGCTAGTAATGAAATAAAACAAGAAGATAAATATTTACTTCGTTAGCACCTTAATAACTTTCGACAAAATACAAACGCTACATATTTGTGTTTAAACAACTACACAATTCATTTGACATTATGTTTTATCTGACACAAGTTTATGTTCCTGTGTCTAAAACTTTTACTTATTAATTAACTAAATTCATTCACGTAAAACTAATTATTTTCCGTGTTTTGAGAGTCAAAATATTACAAATTAAAGTAAAGGATTTTAAGAACCTTTCTTGAATGAAGTAACACTGTCAAAACTTTTTTACCCTTTGGGGTTCATTATGAAACAATGTTGTGGAAGATATTTTAACTAAAATGAAAAAGATATTTAGAAAATTCATTTGGTTATAATCGGAAAATTAAAAATACTTAATAGCCCATGACAAAACCTATCTGAAATATAGCAAATAACAATCTTGATCAAGTAAGCTTTTAAATACAAAAATCTCCATAGGGGGTAAAACACAATTTGTACAATCAGAGGCAAAACCATAAGTTGGCAGGGCTGACAAAATACCACGGGTTCCCGCTCGGAAGGAGCCTCTGGTCCAACAAGCTGTAAGCTTAAAATTAAGCAAAAATTTAAAACATGTATGTAATTATTTCAAATTTAAATAAAGCTTAAGAATATGTCGTTGGCTTTAAGTGTAAGCCTGCTGACACCATATTACACATATTTTTAGAGGAGACAATAACATTTACAGCTACTTTTTTCTTATTCTTACGAATGGTATAATAATAATATTAAAATTAAAAATTTGCACTGAACCCATGACAAACGGTCCATCCCTTCAAAAGTCGTACCATAGACAAACACACATTTTCACACGTCATCTTACAATACCTCTCTTTTTCATGTGCTTAAGAACCATAACTCACCGAGACGCCATGGCGACGTGGCTAGCGACGTCGCCAACTAGTTCGTATTGAGATGTATGAGGGCTAACGCACTTGGCGACTGAATGGCGATGCTTTGGCGACGCAGAAACGCTAGACCTAGCCATGGCAACGTCGCAATGGCGTCCCGGTGAGTTATTGTCCTTAGATAAACTGTAAAATTACAAAACTACCTCTTATTTCTTTCATTAGGTCATTGTCGTCAAGTCCTCGTCATTAGAAAATATAAACTGATCTAGTTAAGACGAATATAACGATTCCAAATTTGATTGATTTACCAATAGGCATTCCTGGGTTACCTTTCCTATCTTCGAGCTCCAATGTACCAGCTTTCGTTAGTGTTTTAATTGTTAGGTCACTCTTATGTTCAATTGTGAAACAAATACTTAAAGTGCATTTTATAGCCATTCAGAAGCTTACAAATTAGCTGCAAATGACCTGATGATCCTGAACGCCTTAGCAGCTCTCCTTAAACTATAAATTAGTAACATATTGATTTGGTCAGCTTTCAAACAAAAAAGGCATCAAAATCAGGAATATCTTTATTCACTTAAACCATACAAGTGGTATATGTGCACGTCAATTTTTTTTTAAACTACAACCGGATCGGAAAAAAAAACTAAAAAATAAATAATGAAAAAGAATACATCAAACTTATAACAAAGCTCGTTTTGCGTCAGGGTCAAATGACAAATTTTAAAATTCTATAAAATTTCACCTTTCTAAGGTCGTAAAAACTGATATAGGAATCCATAAAACAGTTTCTTTTTCAGTCTATTATTTGAAAGTCGTAACTTATATGACCTCTAACTTTTAAAATAAGAAACTGATATATCTAAAAAATACATGCTGTGAATCTTAAAAATACTCGTTCTTTCATCGAATACAAATCAGTTTTGAGGTATAGAAGTTTATTAAAACTGCAAATTTAACTTTGTAATTGATACAAACAATAACAAACTAAAAATATGCTGGAATGTCCATTTAAATATTACTCGCTACTCTAGTGATATAATATGGTAGTAATATGGTACTTATTTCATGTAAGCAATATAGCATGACTAATTATAATTACAACTTATAATTAATAATTATGATTTATAAGTGTGGTTGAACAAAAAACATGCGCGAACCTATTATTAAATCCAGTTTTACACGTTTAATGACCATTCAAAGTTGGGTGGGTTACACACTTTAGAAGTCCGACTTACCTATTCCTGACGCCAAAATTAAAAATTGTGTGTGTACACGCGTCAGAAGTTATACTTCTTCGGCGCAATAAGATAAAAATCTTTTTAAAAAATTTATCTTTTGCCTTATTTTACATTTCTAGACAAAATGACAGTAACCATAGAAAAAACGTATTTAATACATTAAAAGTTTTATTATAATGCATTATTTAGTTAAGTAAAGTTTATTTAATATTTAATAAAAAGTAAAATGTTATCTATAGCTAACTTCATCATGTCGGTTTTTTGTGACGGTGTGCGCGCGCATCGTAAAAATTTACCCTCATCATTTTTTCCTAACGCGCCAAAAGATGTATAACCTCAAAAACTTTTTTTAACCGAGTTCAAAAAAACGAGGAGGTTCTCCATTCGGCCGCCATAGTTTTTTGTGTATGTGCACCGATTTCTCCGAGGTTTTTGAGCAGATTTACGTAATTCTTTTTTTGTTAGTCTTTATTAGATTTTATCATATGAGCATTTTTTATCTATTTTTACCTATCCCGATATTTATTTTCATTAAATTAAATCATATCACCAACAAACTAAAAACTATTGAATAAAAATAACTAAGTTGATAAAAACCAACTAAAACACTAAAATGTAAAAAATAATAAAGATATAATATTGATTATATAATACCTATTATTTATATGTCATTTACTAATAGGTTTAAGTCGGTGACAAGCCAATTTCATACTTACTTATAATAATATATCAAAATTAGTCACATACCATACACTGATCCTTAATATGTTATTTCTGCTACGGAACCATACATAGGCGAGAACGACTCCCACTTTGTTTCTTTTGTTTAATTTGCAAACATTTAAAAGTTTAAACATAATATAAAAGTTTATAAATTAAAAATATCTTTATAATGCTCATTCTCACTTTTAATTAGTTCCATTGTTGTCGTAGCTTGCTCGTAGCTGCTTCGTAGCTTGTATCATTATGATTGGGAAGCCCAAGAATGAAATTTTTGTAGTGTTAGATGCGTCAGGAAAATGAGATACCTTGTGCCATGATTAAACACCTCCATTATGAATTTAATCTCTTTACAGCGAGCGCGCTTGTACGCTACTTTGTGAATTTTTTTTGGCTAGAAAATATACTTGAACATGTCAGATTAAAAGCGTTGGGCATTTTAAATTTTCTGACAATTCGAGCATATCTCACAGGTATAGGAGAGTTAGAAACTTTGAAAAATCTATTATCAATATCTACTACGGCGACCGATCTGACATATATTATGTATAACATATTTTCGTCATTTTTCAAATGCTTAAAATTTGGCATTTGGTCTGATGAACTAGAATATGATCAAGTGACTGTAATTGTTGTTTTAGGTTCTAAGAGCAACGCTAAAAACATGAACGTCGCATGATATTTATTTTACTCCACTATTTAATCGATAAGTGTTCTGGGCTCCTCTACTATTATTTAATATTGCGTAATATTGATCCATGAACATTTTCAATGTAGTCAAATAGAATAATCCGACGACTTATTGTTTTAACCTTTGATGTTTGTATAAGTAAATGTAACCAATACGCGTTACTAATTGCAATGAGTTTTTTTTATTTTATTCTCTATTATTCCAATAGACAAGGAAATAATCAGATAGTCTATCAAAAAAAGTTAAAGGTGCGTGGTCAACCTGCGTCTGTTACTTGAACCTCTTTGCGAAAGACCCTCTTCTGCCATCTAAACCTAAATACAAAAGTGGCGACCGCCAGCGTTGTGGTTAGAAGGTGGCAAAATAATAGAGATATTAATAACATACAAAGTTAAAAATAATAAACGAGTAACCCATACCAATACCTACTGGGCACCATATTTTAATAACTAGTGGTCACTCATTGGTCGAAATTCGACCATAATCAATTTTAATATTTTGTTGATAAGAACGCCATCTCTAGACCAACTACTTTGTTTCCAAACTTTTTAATATTCCATCTGTGATCTTTTATCGTTATAATCTATATATTTGTTTGTGTGTCAAATGCATTGTAGTGTGGTTAATGTTTTATTTATTGATTTAATGTACTTTATAAACAATATTATTGAAAAACATTAGCGTTCTGCACTTCTCCTACACGTAAACTATAAGTGTGCCAAGTTTATGCTCCTGCGTCCCCGCAATTTTCGTAAAAAGGGGTCCAAAGTTTTGGTATATATATTTGGTTTTGGTAGATAAAAAATTGCTCACTGTAAATAAAATCTTTGTTATTTTGAGAGTAATTCAGAGATATTCTTTAATTGGTCAAAGCTTTCTAGGAATTCTGCCTACTTATGTTTTCTAAATGCAATGAAAACTAGCTCGTCGTAGAATTCTCTCGAGCTAGTTATGAATATTCAAATAGAACTGGCAAAGACGTGAAGTTTAAATAGTTGTATTTTTTCTAAAATTACTTTCTGAAATTTTCCTACGTTCTGCGCTGCTTCCTTAAACTTTCTCACGGATCCTTCCATATTGTCCTAAGAAATAAAAAAAAACAATGGAATCGCAACAGTAGCTATAAATTTTGAAAATGATATTTTTTTGTAGTGGCTTAAAAGTAAATCAATAAATAAATAAGTAAATTAAGTAAAAAGAAATATGTCAATATATTTTTTCATATTTTTATCATGCAATTACTCGGCCAATAATAAACCGATTTTAATGCTTCTTGTTTGAAGAGAAGAGAGGTCATGATTCCGAGATGGCTCATATTAACTTTATGTTGGTTTTTGAGTTACATTTAATGCACACATTTTCATCTACACTCTACATTAACAAAAATAGTAATGATGTCGGCGACATAAATAAAAGAAAGAAAGAAGTATTACTCAAAAGTACTGGTCGGTTGTGGACAAAATGTATGTCGGACCATTTCGGAATCACTAGCTATATTTGAAGCGATGTAAGGGTAGGTCGTAGTAGGGCGACCTTGAGCTTTAGAGGATTTTTATTTAAAGAAATGATGTGTACAAAGTGGTAGAGTTTCGCAACGACTTGCCCGAATTTTTACCACCGCCGTACCTATTCCTGCCGCCATAACGTCAATGCTTGCCGTTGACGTGTTCCGGTTCGAAAGTTTAGGTAGCTGGTAAACTTACTTTTGTTCGAGGCCTTACACCCCGGCCTCAGGTTGGCAACGCACCATTACCACCTTTGGTGTGTTTAGGTGATGTAAATTTCTTACCATCAGGAAATCCGTCTACTTGTTTGCCTTCCAATATCATAAAAAGTAAAAAAAAATAAAAGTAAAGTAAAGTATCTTCACGCCCATATCCCCGAAGAGGTAGGCATAACAAAGTATTCATACATAGAAAAAAATATATAGCAAAACGGGTGTGTTTCAATAAGTGGGCAACAACCGGTATATTAATAAGTAGAAAACGGTTATTTGATTTATATTATGAAAAGTCGTATAACCACAGCATTGAATTTAAAAACTATGTGAAAGTGTATTCAAAATTGTTTAAAAGAGTATGTTCTATCGCTAAGTCTATGTATTTGAAAAACATTATTAAAAGATCCGACAACAAAATCAAGGCCACGTGGAATATTATAAATACAGAAACCAATAAATGTCAAACTATTAATGACGGGTTTGAATTAAATATAGGAGGATGTAGTGTTAAAGAAGATGTAAAAATTGCAAAAGAGTTTGAAAAATTTTTCACACAAATCCCAATTCAAACAACCAAAACTCTTTGCTCATCTCCTATCTTTTCGGAATCAATATTAAAGCAATCTTTAACCGAATGTAACAAAGCTTTTGAATTTATCTTTGTCGATACTAAAGACGTGGTAAAAGCTTTTAAATCACTTCAATCGAAGAAAACGCAAGACTTGTGGGGACATTCTGTTAAAACGGTTGCATCAATAATTTTTGATATTGCACCACATTTGGCCATTATATTTAAGTGCTGCATATCGAATGGTGTATTTCCTGATCTAATGAAACAAAGCAAGGTAGTGCCTTTATTTAAATCGGGTGATACTTCTGCCCCTACAAATTTTTCGCCCTATTTCAGTTCTGCCTACACTAAGTAAAATATTTGAAAAATTAATACTTACTCAGATGTCAAATCACTTCAATGTTGACAAATTGTTACATAATAAACAGTTTGGATTTACCAAAGGTTGCTCAACCGTTGATGCAGGCGTGGAATTATTAAAAAATGTATTTGAAGCTTGGGAGAACTCGCATGATGCATTAGGTGTATTCTGTGATCTCTCTAAGGCTTTCGACTGTGTTCATCATGATACTTTGATCAGGAAATTACGCTATTACGGAATTAAGAACAAAGCTCTTGATGTCATGATCTCATACTTGAACAATAGAGTTCAGAGTGTTAAAATAAATGGTAAAACTTCTTCGGGTTCTGCGGTTACGATTGGCGTACCGCAGGGCTCTATTCTTGGTCCATTTCTGTTTCTTGTATATATCAATGACATAAAGGATGCCCACGATATTGTTTTGTTCGCGGATGACACTTCACTTATATTTAAAGTGAAAAGGCAATTAGATAAGTATGACGAAATGAACAATGCGATATCCAAAGTTGTACATTGGTTCACAGTTAACAATCTTCCTTTAAATAGTAATAAGACGAAATGTATTAGATTTTCAATGCCCAATGTTAGACTAGTAGATTCCAATGTACAACTAAATGGATCTAAACTGGATCTGGTTGATTCCACTGTCTTTTTAGGCATCACAATCGATAATAAATTACAATGGGGCCCTCATATTGAGAAACTGGCAAATAGGCTTAGTTCAGCAGCATTTGCAGTAGAAAAAATAAGAACATTAACAGATGTTGAAACGGCCCGAATAGTGTATTTTAGCTATTTTCATAGTTTAATGTCTTACGGGATACTTCTTTGGGGAAATTCTGCAGATATAAGTACTATATTTGTATTACAAAAAAGAGCTATTAGAGCTATTTATAATCTTAATGTAAGGGATTCCCTGCGTGAAAAATTCAAAGAAATAAATATTTTAACCTGCAGTTCTCAATACATTTATGAGAATTTAATGTATGTCAAAAAAAAAACTGTGTATGTTTACAAAAAAATGTGATGTTCACAATGTAAATACGAGAGATAAAAATAATCTAGCCGTATACAAAACTCGTCTTCATAAAATTAGTAAATCCTTTTTCGGTCAATGTATACGTTTTTACAATAAGCTGCCCATTGATATTAGAGATCTACCTATTAAAGTACTACCTATTATTAAGTTTAAAAAATGTATCAAAGCAAAATTATGTCAAAAAGGCTATTATACGGTCTAAGATTATTTGGAAGATGAACATGCTTGGGGATAGAGATTTCAATCTCCCACTGCAATTTGTAATGTAATTTGTTGTGCCTTTTATTTAAGTTAAAATTAGATTGTAATTTGTATTTTTGAACTAGAATATATTGTAAATATTATTATTGAAAAAAGACAAGCCCGCTGAGTTTCTTTCGCCGGATCTTCTCAGTGTGAGGCCGCGATTCCGATCCGGTCTGATTCTGATTGTGAGAGGCACAACCAGGGCACCTACGACTAGCCGAAGACATTAAGTCCCACAATGTGAGAGGTGGCAAGCCTATCGCCAACCGGACACATTTCCAATCCCGACCAACATTTTTTATTATTAGAAAATTGGAAAAATCCATTTCTTTTTGTTGGCCGACCCGGAGTTCGAACCCGGGACCTCACGCAGTCAAGTCCAACACCCGGACCGCTAGACCACAGAGGCGATGTTATAATATATGGATAATATATAATGTCTTTTCAATTTTAGGATTCCGTATCTAGAGAAAAAAACTGAACATTGTAAGATCACTCTGTGTATCAAGACCCTATTTCTCAAGATTGCGTTGAGACTTTTTCTCAGAATCTCGAAATTTAGGAGTAGTAGTATTTCATCAATATAGGAAAATTTGCGACAACCGTAATTATATACCAACAGATTTGAACGGAACCATTGATGCGCAAGCCCACTCGCACTTGGCCGGTTTTTGTATGAGTTTTAACTGCACTAAGGAGAAGACTTTGAAATATCTCGCTCAGGGCGCTAATAGTTAATTAGTTAAAGGTCAAACGGTAAAGGACAATAATATTGTGCTGATGTTACTTATTACTCACTTTGTTTTTAATACTTAAGTAACTAAACAGGTCTGCAAGGGTTTGGCACTCGGTATTCTCTGTCTACCCCGTTAGTGATTTGGCGTGAAAATAAGTAGGGATGTAAGTTTGATAATGTTGAAATTTCACCAATAGGCGACAAAATAAATTATAGACTGAAAGAAAGCATTTTTTCCAAGTCCTAATTCCAAACTAAAGTCTATCATGTTGCTGTATCTGAGTCAGGCCCTTCATTTTAGCCGCCTTTGTTTTAAAACTCAGCAATTAGATATTATTTACTATCATTACCTAACGCAATTAACATTCAAGCCGTGTCCCACCTGATGCCTTTTTAATATCGTACATAATTGTGTTCAGTAATTAACTTTTATCGCATAGTGTTTTATCACTTTCTTTATTAAACAATTTGAATATACTATTTATTAAATACAACCTTTTTTGTCATAACGACTCTGTCAATTTTCTTGTTTCATGTAGACCAGGGTTTCCCAAACTATGGGTCGCGACCCACTGGTGGGTCGCAAAAGCATATTGAGTGAGCCCTGCCTGTAAAATAACACACCACCCTACCGATAACACACCACACGACCGACAATATAATTCTTCTAATTTTGATGTACTACTACTAGGTGGTAGAGTTTCGCAGCGACTCACCCGGATTGGTACCACCGCCTTACCTATTCCTGCCGCCATAACGTCGTGACGTGTTCCGGTTTGGAGGGTAAGGTAGCCGGTTAACTTACTTTTGCTCGAGGCCTAACATCACGGCCTCTGGTTGGCAACGCACCATTACCACCTTTGGTGTCTCTAGGCAGCGGGAATTTCTTACCATCAGGAATCCGTCTGCTTGTTTGCCTTCCAATGTCATAAATTAAAATAAAATAAAAATTAATAAAATATAGAATGATGTAGTTATTTAAATAAGACTTAATTAAATAAGTATATGATTAAAATTATTAATTACAATATAATAATTTTATAATAAATTATAAAATTCAACCTTAGTCCTTTGTTCACATTAGTAAACTGTTACCTGTGTCCTAGAGGTGGGTTCCGATATTGGGAACTTTTTTTAGATGGGTCGTAACCCAAACAACTTTGGGAACCACTGATGTAGACTATCACGATAGGCCTAACATCACGACCGCAGGGCAGTAGCAGACCATGGTGTCTATAGCTAAGGCTAGGGCTTACGGTACGGTTATGGTAAGAGACCATCAGGAAAGCCGTGCACTTTTTCGCTGAACTCTTAACTTAAAAAAAATATACTTGCCAAAAAGTAGAAGATACTCAATTCGACTGCATGTTTTCTTACTTTGTGTATATTTGTTTCGGGATTACTCTGCCAGTTACAAATGGATTTTGATAATTGTTTTTTGTTAAAAGGTGATTTAGAGGTAGCCTCGTAGTTTGATCAGAATCCATAATTAAACTAAAAATTTTTAAATTTATGTGTGTTGATTGGAGTTTTTTGAGCTTATATATTTTAAGGTGTATATAAGGTGTATATATATATATATATGTACATAATTTTATGTTTTTTTTATTTATTTAAACTTTCCCGCCTTAACTACCTGTGCGCCATGATGGGGCTATCTCGGGGCTACACGAGCGCTCTGACGAGGCGATTCGAAAAAAAAATATTCTGTTAACACTGGTGATTCATTGGGTGAACTTGTTACACCTTAAAATATATAAGCTCAAAAAACTCCATATATTGCGAGACAGTTAACGTTTTAAAATCCATGCTATAACATATACATAATAAAAACTATTAAAACTGATTGTTGGTGTTGAAGTTTTTTTTTCTGCATAAAATGATTTTTTATTAAAATAAAACTGAAAAAAAATATATATATAAAAATATAACAAATTTAGTTAACTTATTAAGCGGCGTAGAGGCGAAATTCGGCTATACTGCATTGAACACGCTCATATTTTTTTATGATATTGGAAGGCAAGGTTTTTCTTTTCATAAGAACCTTCACCTGTTATTATTAACCATAGACATATATAGGTATATTACTTCGTAAATCATTGTTATTAACTAACACAATAAAAAAATTATTAGCTAAATCGATCCCGTCGTTTAGAAGTTATGTTCTTACCAACACATTTACTGATTCATTTTTATATTATAGACTAGCTGTCCCGGCGAACTTCGGAACAACCCGTTCAGTTTGAGAAAAAATAAAATGTCGTTTTTCTAGTTCCCTCACTGTTATAAGGGATAAAATGTACCCCATGTCCTTCTCCTGGTTTTAAGCCACGTCTCCATTAATTTTCAGCCTAATCCGATTACAACTTTCATAATTATTTTTATTTGTTTTTGTTGTTTTTAATGTGTATTCTACTATTTGGGGTGAAGACAAATCCAACAAATCAAAAACCATGAAAATTGGTTCAGCAGATCTCGAGTTATAAGTGTTGTAACAAACCCGACTTTCTTTTATATTTATACTAGCTGTTCCCGCGAACTTCGTTCCGCCCGTTCAGTTTGTATGGAAAAAATTAAAATGTTGTTTTTCCCAGATTCCTCACAATTGAACAAGATAAAAGTATCCTATGCCCTTCTCCCGGTTTTAAGTTACCTCCCTACCAATTTTCAGCCTAATCGGTATAGCCGTTCTTGAGTTATAAATAGTGTAACTAACACCACTTTCTTTTATATATTATGTAATAGATATATAGATTCTAACAGGCTTATTCATAAACGTTACTTAACTTTTAATCACCAATTTAAGCAATGCTTAAAAAAGTTCTTATTCATAAACGCTATTTAAAGTTAATCATTTGTTTAAATATACTCTTAAATAGCCTGTCACTTTAAGCAACCTCGGACCCTTGTTTAAAATTTTAATCAACAAAATGGCTGACTAAATTTCAAACAGCTGATTTTGTGTGCATTGATAAAATGCAACAACTAGCCATTTAATATGGCTTATTTGTGTATTCTTATGATTTTTTATAATACACGCATTGAAATATTTTGATTTCGTTGAAGTGTGGACAAAATTGGATGGGATATGTTGGATTTTGGAACAATAATAAGGCAACATAAAATGTCTGCGTTCAATAGCTACGTACATAGACTTTTATCAATCCCTTTAAGTCAGGAAAGCTACAAAAAGGAGTTAAGCATAATTTGCCAGATGGCAGAGGCAAACGGTTATAGTCGCAGCATTGTTAATAGTTTAATTAAAAATAAAACGAAAAAATCAATGTTACGATTGCTTTATGCCGTGCAACCAGAAAATACTGTAAGGTACAAATCTAGTTTCACTTATGAGGGACAAATTTCCGAAAAAATTAAAAGTTCTCTAAAGTCCAATCACATACACGTTGCTTTTAAAACACGTAATCCATTAAGAAATATTTGTAATGGTAAGGACAAATTGGACAATAAAAATAAGTCAGGTGTTTATAGGCTTCAGTGTTCTGAGTGTAACGGAACATACATAGGTCAAACAGGTCGGAGTTTTCAAACACGATACAAAGAACACATAGCGGCGTTCAGAAATAAACATTTAGATAAATCCCATTTTGCAAAACATCTTTTGGAGGCTGGTCATAGTTTGGCTGGTGATCACTCTTTCGAAATAATTCATACTTGTGAAAAAGGAATTAGATTAAATATTTTGGAACAATTAGAAATCATAAAACACAATAATGTGTCCAGAACATTGTTGAATGAACAAATAAATGTATCGAATTCCCCATTATTACGAATTTTTAGCAGCAATCGAGTCGCACAAAATTCCACAATCGATTCGTTAAGCGAATTCGAATAATTGATATCGGGGCGTTTGGTCTATATAAGGCGCAACCAAAGCGGCGGCAAGACACTCTTGTGTCGTCGTTTGTACGGTACAGTCGATTTCCTGAGGATGCCTCGGTGTCGAGGCGAAACGTGCGTCGAGTGCGATTTGGTGTTCTCTGTGGTGAGTGCTTCGACAAATTTGGCGAGGGACGTGACGGGTGGTTTTGTTTCCCGTATTCGGACTCTGTTTGTGATCTGGTCGCGGTGGTGGGAGGTGGGAACTTTAGGTAGGGTTGTCACATGTGAAGAACGTGATAATCTGGATTGTTTCCCGAGCTCTTCCTATATTCGTGTTCTGGTCGCGGAGGTGGGTGGTGGGAACCTCAGTTAGGCTTGTCACACTCTGTGTCATTTGGAGGATTATTTGCCACAACAGTTACACTGCTTACGCGGAATTAGCAAATTAAAGGCTTATTTTACATCTGTAGTAACATAATGTAGATGCATTAAAAACATTATTTTTGAAATGCAGTGTATCAGTTTAAACGTTTTGTATCTATGTTGCATCAACTTTATTTACTCTAATAAATTTAATTTTATTGTAGTACAATATGTACGAGTATTTTATTGTAGAAATATAAATACTCTTTAGCAAGAGATTATAGATGTCCGACACCGTATTCAGAAACAACGATGTTGAGAACGGATGACAATTGTTTAATCCACTTTTAGCAAAAGAAATACGCATACAGCCACATTTCTACCAAAACCTACCAAGTTAAGCAGTATTTAACTAAGCAATGTCAAAATGAACTTTATGAATAACAAATTTTTAAGCAATGCTTAAGGCTTAATCAAATGATTAGTTAAGCAATGCTTAGGAGGTTACTTAACTATTTTTTGTGAATAAGGCAGTTAATCTTAACCACTAAATGTCACACTAACGACTTAGTTTTCTGAGCAGCGTGTTATCTTTGCTTTCCGTCTTTATGTTAAAAGGACTAGACTGGTTTTGAACTGGCAGGAGATAAGCTAGATTTTACCTGAATCGACAAATTCCCATCTATTTTCCAGGTTTAGGATGTTATAGAACCAAGAGCAGCTGTTATTCGAATATGTTGATATAATATTTCAAACCAATAGCAATTAATTCTCGTTTATTGTTATCACAAACATCAATTAGTATTCAGACCGCAATCCACCTGGATGTTCACAGCAAATAGTCTAGCACGAACAACTACCAAATTCGAATAGTGAGGTCGAATTTTAAAATCAATAAAATAAGTTACAAGAGAAAACAATTTCGATTTCGAAACTGACGCACGAATATTTTTCAAGTCATTTTATTTATATCAAAAAATGTAAAAAACGCATTTGGAGTCGCCCGATCCGGGAATCGAACCTGGGACCTCATGCAGTCAACACCAATTTCAGGGCACTAGACCATTGTAAACTAATTATTTTCTATATAAACTAAAATGAAACTAAACCAAATTAAAGTAAACACGATAAAGCCATTTCGGTTTTTTAAAGCAGCTTAGTCGATAAAATGACTTCAAAAAGAGGCTTTTGATAGCTGAAACTCATGTTGGCAATACTCGATTTTGCATATATTATAGACGATGTGATTTCTAAGTATTAAGAAATATGTCGACTAATTTTCGTTCTAAACCAACGTGACTCTGTCTACATTTGGTGTTTTTACAATATGTTTTTTTTATATTTTTCAAATATTTTACTTAAGTAAAAGCGAGATCAAATCAGACAAGCTGAAAATTTATAAACTGTGTAAATAATACTTTACGTAATAAGAATTTTTGCCTTAAGAATTTCTTATTTCACCAGTTCTAGGCGTATTAACGCCCAGTGAGTTTTAAAACAGTTTTATTTTTCGGACATCATTCAAAATTTAACTTTGTTAAAACTATAGACAGTCATATAAACTCAATGTTTTAATGTCTCTCTATTAAATGTATAATGCATATTCCATTATCCATGTATAATATTCAACGTTTAAAACATTAAAGATTTAATATAATAGGTAGGTATATACGCTATATAGATGTACAGTATGAAATTATTCTTTTGAATTATTAATTTGTGGCAATGTTTCTCTAACATTAGTTCAGCAGACATTAGCTACACTCGTGTCACAAATATTGGCGACGCAATCGTTAACATTTTAGACATAAATTATCAATGACAATACTGGCACAATATATGCTAATCATTTAAAATAAGGGCATTGGGATATTAACTAAGCTTAATCATTTTAACAAAATAACACCTAAGTAAAACAAAGTGATATTCCGAGTACCAGTTTGAATTAGCTGCGTAGAATAGATCATCCGCCTCTCTACCTGGAAGCTTGCAAGAGACGAGGATAGTTTAAATAGGCCATTGCCAACAAGATCACTGGCG
>NJDD01003163.1:40120-60737 GCA_002245505.1 Calephelis nemesis
ATACATACATGCTTATGTAGGTACCTCAACATATGTCGATGCTAAATTTTTGTAAGACCATCTCGGAATCATAATTTGAAAATAAAATTATCAAATCAATATGCGGTCCTGCAATCGGGTTCGTTTTATGTAATTTTACTGCGCTCAATTCTTGAGTATGATAGAGCAGAATAAAGTATCCATGTATTTATTCATGCGTCCATTTATTCATTCCATGTGCATAGACACCCTTACAACTAAAGTAAGTATCTACATGCCCATGTCCCCGAAGAGGTCGGCAGAGGTACAACCAGGGCACCAACGACTAGCCAAACACACTAAATCCCATAATGTGATAGGCGGCAAGCCTCTCGCCATCTGGGCAGATATCCTATCCCGAGCAACATTTTTTTATTAGAAAATTGGAACAACCCAGATTCTATACTTCTTATCGTCGGAGCTTGGTGGAATTCCATTCTTGATGTAATTTATTTAAAAACACTTGTACTTTCCACAATATATTTTATTATTTTTTATTTTTATAATTCAGCCGTTTCGCTATACAAGCATCATCAGGGCTCTATAACAACCGGTTGGCTAAATTATAAAAATAAAAAATAATAAAATATATTGTGGAAAGTACAAGTGTTTTTAAATAAATTACATCAAGAATGGAACAACCCAATTTTCTTTTTGTTAAATTGGAAAAACTCAATTTTCTTTCTGTTACCCGTCCCGAGATTCGAACCTGGGACCTCATGCAGTCAAATCCAACAACTGAACCGCTAGACCACAGAGGTGATTATAATTAAGGTAAACACAGTATAAGCAGAGTTGCAATCGATTCCGTAGTACTAATTTAAATTCTCCATTTGTTTGATCTGAATCCAACGGAGGAGGATCCGTAACAAGATCAATAAGTTGTTTATTGTTCGCGTCTACAGATACAGCTCCATTCTATTAAGTTTCCTTCAATAACAAAGCCGTTCTCGTAATGTTAATAATTGAAACATGTTCTGCCAAGCGTGAGAGGAGACATTCAGAGAACAAGTATTTTTTTTAATCTAATATTTCGATCGCCTCTTTAATCTAGCAGTCTAGGTGTTGGACTTGGTCGGTCAACAAAAAGGAAATGTGGTTTTTATAATTTTGTAATAAAAAAATCTTGCTCGAAACTAGATATATATGATTGTCGATAGGCTTGCCATTTATATCATTATGGGACTTAATGTCTTGGCTAGTCGTGGCTGTCCTAGTTATTACTCCTCTGTCAACTTCTTCGGAGATATGGGCGTGAAGATGCTAATATTTTAAAGAGGTTTTGTTAAGAGATGTGTCAACCCCATCATATCCGATCACACTTTTTCCCGTATATTACAATAAAGAAAGAATGTAAAGATACAAAAAATATAATACCTTACTCTATTATTACCTTACTCTATTTAGCCAGCTGACAATTTTTTATGCCAATTCGGTGTTTGGACTCAAATTTCCTGTACTAGAGCTACATTTTCTTGGTTAAGCTTTAATTCTTGCACAAGTGACATTATTTTCTTTTTGCTCTACCCACATTCTATCAGCAAATGTTGTACATCTTTAACCTTATGAAATAAGAAGTTACTAGGTGGTAGAGTTTCGCAGCGATTCGTCCGGATGGTACCACCGACTTACCTATTCCTGCCGCCATAACGTCAGCTTTTGCCGTTGATGTGTTTCGATTTAGAGGGTAAGATAGCCAGTAAACTTACTTTCCCTTGAGACCTAGGCTTCAGGTTGACAACGCACCATTACCACCCTTGGTGTCTCTAGGCGGCTTGAATTTCTTTGCATCAGGAAACACGTCTACTTGTTTACCTTCCATTATTATAAAAAAATAATAACTTCATACACAGATGTTTTTTTTTCAGGAATGAATGACATGCTTTATATCTTTGATTCAAGCATCGGCTCCATTACCGATACGCTATTGTAGCGGAGCCGATACTGTTTTACCTAAGAGACAGCCCTACGTTAGCTAATCATTCACCTATCACTCACTCAAAAAACATATTAGAAACTACATTAGACATGACATACTTATACACCACTAAATTCTTTATTCTAGCACTAAGAAAAAAAGTAAAAAAAAAACTAATTATGTTCTTTAGATAGTAATACAGTATTGACGATACACATGTTATTCACGCTAAACTGCTTAGCGTGAATAACTTGCTTGGTAGAAAGAGAGTACCGAGTGCCAAATATTACAATTCTGCAGACCTGTCAAGCCTGAAGGCGCCAGGGGTCTACTTATCAAATAGCCAATTTCTCACCCTGACTACTTATCAAAATGACTATTTCGTAACTGGACTACTTAGCAAACATCCTTTTTCTCATTCAGCCTATTCTCAAAGTAACTACATCGCATACAGCCTACTTGTCAATAAAGTAATAAAGTATTAGTACAATTTGCAAATAAGGAACGAGTTTTTTTTCAGTTCAAGCATTGTAATTAGGGATGCAATATCGTTCATAAAAAACATCGATGTTATAAAATCAATGTTTTTGAAAATGAAACATCGATGTCGTAAATATAGATGTTTATGAACGATGATACATCGATGTTTTTATGATGTTTTATAAAATATTAGCGGGGTTGACATACGGCCATGATATAGTGAGAAAAAGCGATTTCCTATATAGATTAAATAAGATTCGTTTTAGTAATTAAAATCACAGACATGTACTTATACTTTAAATAAAACAGTTGTATTGTATCAGTATATGAATCGTGGAAGAATAACAAATCTATAAATAAAAATAATTTGGTGAAAATGCACAAACACAAACGACGGAGCTGGACATGGACGCCGAACACACAGCAGTTCGATCTTTTGCACAATTTAAGCCTAAGAGTGAGACAAAAAAGAAAATACAATGGCGTGCGAGTGGCTACGATTATAATATGTAGACTATTAACTAACAAAGAGATGGCACTGCAATAGAAAATCGCTCATTAAACATGTTTTCTTGTTATTTGATAAAAACGTTGCTCGATGTTTTAAAGCATCGATGTATCGTTTGCATCCCTAATTGTAATTAGTGTAGGTAAATAAGTGTTTATAATAGAATTAATTTTAATTGTAACATTAAGTTTTTAAAACTTTAAATGCAGGTAAACTACTGTCTTAAAAAGTTTTGAATCTGCATTTCGTCGCTCTTTAATTGCTCCATGACTTTGTTCAACTTTTTATCAAAATTTACGTCGCAGTTTCTGCGATTTTTCTTCAATGAATGGAACAAGATTCGGTTACATTGAATATCGTAATGTTTTGCTTCTTTTTTAATTTGTAAATAAACAAAATCAAGGTCGGAAAGGTCGGAAGGTCGGAATACCAAAGGTATTCTAGAGTTAAGTCGCCGGTGCCACCCCTCTAACAACCAATGTGGGTTGTTCGATGGAGTTGATCTGCACAACTTATAATTTTTTTATATAAATGTTGCGCCAACCTGATTCATATTTAAAATAGTGTTATGGATATCTACAGCGTATCGTCCTTTCCACGGATATACCACAAAAATTAAGTGCCAGTAACATTTTCCGGGAAAATTTTATAAATGCACTTGCATCTCCGATGTGCTCGATTGAATTTATATATGGGCACTTTGCCGGCTAGCCCACGGTTGCCGCATTGTATTGCCGCCATTTAATGTACCATTGAAGGTTTATGTTATGTTTATGGGGGCAGGCATTAGTGTGATGAACATTTAGAAGTCTGCATTTCCGGGTCTGGGTGTTTATTAAATTTATTCTAATATATATTTAAGTAATTCTATGTATTAGTGTCGTTGAACACAAGCATATAATTTGCTTACTTTGGGGTTAGATTCAATTTGTGTGACTAGTCCAGAGATATTTATTTATGTGAATGGGCATTGAATACAACTGTACGTTATTGATATATTTAGATATTTTTAGTTCATCAAACACATTTATTGTTATTTCTTAAGTTAGATAAAAACTAGTAGACGTTACTTTGTGGAAACCCATACTTTAAAAACAACAGGCAGCTCGTAAAAGGAGAGGATAGGCTCACCATCACTAATAACGTGACATCTGACTAGGTGGTGGAGATTAGCAGCGATTCGCCCGGATTGGTACCACCGCCTTACCTATTTCTGCCGCCATAACGTCATGACGTGTTTCGGTTCAGAAGGTATGGTAGCCGGTAAACTCACTTTTGCTCGAGACCTAACATCCCGGCCTCAGGTTGGCAACGCAGGTGATAACCTTTGGTGTCTCTAGGCAGGGTGAATTTCTTACCATCAGGAAATCCGCGTGCTTGTTTGTCTTCCAATATCATAAAAAAATCTGGGGATCGAATCTCATGAAATTAAGTCCAACAACTGAACCGCTAGACCACAGAGGCGAGAAACTTAATCAATACTTAAATGGGAATAAAATGCTATTTCCCTCAACAAAACTATTTAGTTGTGCTATAAAAGTATCCAAGTTTAGATTAATATGTGTATTTTTCTAAGCAAAAACAGTTTTTTTATCGTATGAAGCTGCAATTATTGAGATGATATGTAAAGAACGAATGAATAATTCATCTTTATTATGTATCAAAAATTATAATATTACACTTTTGTATAATGACATTTAATTAAACTTATATAAAAGTGATCCTCACAGTTTAATAATTTCGGAGCAATCTCTAACATACAATGATACAGCGTTAGGGTAAAGGAGACACTTTATGTATCTAGATTTAATGAGGTAGAGACTTTGTAGGAAACTACTTTATATTTAATGTGCAATATAATAATACTTTTCTGAGTCTATTACGCAGTGTCTCATAATCACTACATAGTATAAAACGAAGTCGATTCCTCTGTCTCTCTGTATGCCTGAATCTTTAAAACTACGCAACAGATTTTGAAGCGGTTTTTTTAATATATAAAGTGATTGAGGAGGAAGTTGTATATGTATATTTCATAACCTTGCGAAGCCGAGGTGCGCCACTAGTTAATAAATGTGTTTTTGAATCAATGCATATCACACATCACCGGTCTCTCTCTATAAACATATTCATATCATCCATGCTAATATATTAAAAGTATATGAATTAGCATGGATGTTCGTTTGCATTTTGTAATTAAATTAAAAAAAATTACACACGTAGGACAACAGACGCATCAACAAGAAATAACGCACCGCTTTCACAAAGATCAATAAAATAATCAACACAAGAAGTAACTAACAATTACAACCCAGAAATTAAAAAAAAACTTAGCAGAAAAAATTGAAAATAGAAGTATTCATGAAAATTATGGCGAGCCTGTGAGTGAAAATCAGCATCATAAAGATGAGGACGATTGTTAGAAGAAGGTATTACCATCACTAATACCTATCTCGCTAATCCTTGACGTCCAGCTGATATTCATATTTTCAAATCCAGTTTAATACAGTTCACACAACTCTATAAAATTTATAGATTTTTCGTTTACCTTAATGCTTTTCGAGAAAAAAAATATTATAAAATAAATATATATAACATATCTATAAAAATTATGATATTAAGAGTTGTTTTTACGGTAATAGTTTCCGAAGACATTTCTTAACTTGCACAACACCTTTGTGGAATCAGTTACCGAGGGCGGTATTCCCAAAAGATTATGACGGACCTTCAAGAAAAGAGCGTATATATTCCTTAAAGGTTGGCGATGCATCTGTGATACTCCTAGTGTTGCGGGTGTCCGTGGGCGGAGGTGATCACTTTCCATCAGGTGACCCACTTTTTCGATTGCCTCCTCTTCCATTAAAAAAATTGAATCTAACCCCAAAGCAAGCAATTTATGTACTTGTGTTATGGGTTTCAGTCAACATATAAATTATTTAAATAGATCATCATCATCATGAGCCAGAGGACGTCCACTGCTGGACATAGGCCTCCCCCAAAGAGCGCCACAAGTCACGGTCACCAGCCGCTTGTAACCAGCGACACCCCGCGACTTTGACCAAGTCATCAGTCCACCGGGTGGAAGGTCGTCCAACACTACGTTCTCCGGTACGGGGCCGCCACTCGAGAACTTTTCTTCCCCAGCGGTTGTCGGTTCTGCGAGCAATGTGGCCTGCCCATTGCCACTTCAGCTTGCTAACTCTCTGAACTATGTCGGTTACTCTCTTCTCGGTTACTCGGACTCGGTTAAGCGGAGCTGACGGAGACTGGGGGCCAAGGTTTTTTATGGTAGTCATTTGAGGGGTTTTGCCGTAATCCCCACGCTTGACGGTCGGGTTAGAGAAATAAATGGGTTTTTAAATAGATATTAGAATAAATTTAGTAAACACCCAGACCCAGAAATGCAGACATCTAAATGTTCATCACACAAATTCCTGCCCCCGTAGGGAAACAAACCCGAGCCTCGCAGTCGGTCGATGCAGTTAGGTGTGTACGCTAGCCACTCGACCAACGAGGCGGTCAATAAATATTGTATATGTGTCGTATAAAATATGAGTCGTATAAAATACTATCGGTATTGTTTACTTTTGTTATACCTACCTACTATTAGTTAAATTGACAAACTTTTCTATATCAAGAACAGAATATATGAAAAAGTATTCTCATCAGTCACAATTTCACTTAATTCAATCAATAATCCATTAATCTTCCTTAGACATAGTCTTGCCAAATACTTGTGACAGAAGGTCGAACTTTACATTTTTATAACGTCCGTATTGTAAATCATCATTATTATCTCTCACTTACCGCCTCTGTGGTCTAGTAGTTCTAGTCTAGTTCATAACTTCCCGGGTTCGATTTCAAGGTCGTGTAAAAAAAGGAAATGTTTTTTTAATTTTCCTATAAAAACGTTGCCAGAGATTTGATTAGATGGATTAATGGAAACGTGATAAGAAGGGTCGATGAATATACAGTAAAGAGAACCTTGGTGATACCGGACAAAAAAAAGATCGAGCAGTACCGCCGGCCACGTGGTTCAAAACCATTACCAAAGACACGGAACGACACACTGTAGGGTTCAACTCAAACAACCCTGGATAGCGCATCCTGTTGCCAAAGATCGAAAAAACTCGATCTCAAACAATGCCAGCCAGCAGCCACGAAAGGAAGGGATGACTTTAAGCCCGACGAACTCCATACTGTCTGATATTGTTAAATAAAAACAAATAGGGCAAAAACTGAACTATTGTTGTCGTGTTTTCTAGGTTTCCTAAAAATAACCTTCACAAAAATAGTTTTAAAAACCCGCAAAGGACTTGGACTAAAGATAGTATAGTACTACTATTTAAATTTTTATTTTTAAATTATCTGACCTTATGTAATTTTAGAAACAAAATATTGAGTATTTTTCTCGAATTCCACCTTGAGATCCAGACTGAGTGGCAACAGGATCAGTTTGGAAGTACCATACCTTGGCGGTTCTATTCGAAAAGAAATTCACAAACTGTTTAGAAGTTTCGGAGAAATCGATTAACAAACAAAAAACTAGGAGTCGAACGTATAACGGCAAACTACTTATCAAAATCTTATTTAATAATGTATCGTATTTTTAATTATCGTGTTGGAATAAGCAAGGTTTTACTAGATGGTAGAGTTTCGCAGAACTCGCCCGGATTGGTACCACCGCCTTACCTATTCCTGCCGCTATAACGTCCAATGTTTGCCGTTGACTTATTCCGGTTCGGAGAGTAAGGTAGCCGGTAAACTTACTTTTGCTCGTGGCCATACATTTCGGCCTCGGGTTCGCAATGCACCATTTTCACCTTTGGTGTCTCTAGGCGGCGTGAATTTCTTACTATCAGGAAAGCCGTCTACTTGTTTGCCTTCCATTATCATATAAAAAAAAAATTCCAGCTGTATGGAAAAGTCCCATTAAACTTTTAGCCGACATTTCACTCTTCACATAAGCTCCAATACTAACATGCCGAAACCACTGAACCGAGCTTTAAGCTTTTTCAACATAAAATTATTTTCCTTTCCTTTTCATAGGGCTTTTAAATGTTGGAACAAATAAATTTCCATACTAATATTTTAAAAAGTATTTTCACGCCCATATCCCCAAAGAGGTAGGCAGAAGCACAACCAGGGCACCCACGACTAGCCGAACACACTAAGCAAGCCTATCGCCTACTAATGTGGCAAGCCTATCGCCAACCGGGCACAATATCTAATCCCGAGCAACATTTTTTTTATTAGAAAATTGAAAAAACCAATTTTTTTTATTGTTGCCTGACCCGGGATTTGAACCCGGGACCTCATGCAGTCAAGTCCAACACCTGAACCCCTAGACCACAGAATATTTTAAACACCAAATCGCTTGAGTTTTATCCAAGGGTAGTTTCAAGACTCTCAGAAACCGATTTTTTTAATGGAAAGAAAAATGAATGTAGACGAAACAGGTCAGCAAGGATCGCAATATTAGACAGTCAATACTCTCTGCTACCCATATAGGACTTTGTGTAAAGATATTTATGATTAAGTCTGTCTGCCTGTCTGTTAGTCAGTCTGTTTGCAAGTTACGCTTTCACTTCTAAATCGCTGAACCGATTCTAATTAAATTTAATGCGCAAATAGTTGAAAGCCTCATTTGTCGAGGGGTTTGCGTACACGCCTAGCTGCACTGACTAACCGCGAGGCCCGGCTTAAATTCTCAACTGGAACCGGCATTTGCGTGATGATGAACATCTAAAGGTCTACATACTGAGTTTGGGTGCGTCTGTTCAATTTATACGTATTTTTTACGTGCTCCGCGATTTGGTAGGGTTCCTTTGCAGATTAGAACATCTGTCTTTCCGCCAGGCAGCTCATAAAAGGCGAGCATAAGCCTACCGTCACTAACACCGTAACATCTGACTAGGTGGTAGAGCTTCGCACCGACTCGCTCGGATTGGTAACACCGCCTTACCTATTACTGCCACCATAACGTCGGTGCTTGCCGTTGACGTGTTCCGGTTGGGAGGACAAGGTAGCCGGTATGCTTACTTTTGCTCGAAGCCTAACATCCCGGCCTCAGGTTGGCAACGCACTATTACTACGTTTGGTGTCTCTAGGCAGCGTGAAATTCATACCATCAGGAAATCCGCTTGCTTGTTTGCGTTAGAAGGCATAACATTTAAATATTAAAATAACTTAACATTTAAAAATTTACTTTTAAATTACAATTTGCAACTACATATAAAAGAACCAACAAGACAGCAATCTTGCATAGATAATATAATAAGCAATGATATGAAATCTGTTGGGAAAATACACTTTAGCTGTTTATCGGACCACGAAACCGCGCAAACAGTGGAATTTTCGATCAAGCAGCCAAAACCGAATTCAAGTCAATAGTATAAATTTAAAAGAGACTACAGCGAAGAAAATGTAGCGAAATTTACCGAGTGTATCTCCTGCTTAACGTGGTCGGAGGTATATGCGGACACTGACTGTAATCGTGCATTTGAAGTGTTTCATAAAATGTTCTCAATGTTCTACAATTTGTGCTTTCCTTTTAAAAGAATACAAGTAAAACAAACAAGACAAACTCCTAAATGGATAACAAATGGAATAAAAAAATCGGCATTGAACCGTAAAAAATTAAGATTTGATTATTATAAAAATAAGTCAATTGAAAATAAATTAAAATTTGTAAATTATAATAAATTATTTAAAAAATGTATACAATTAATGAAATTAAAAATAAACAATAATTATATTAAAAATGCTAAAAATAAATGTAAAGCGACATGCGATATTGTAGGAAATAAATCGGAAAATCATCAGAACAATTATGACATTGATTACATTGAGATTGATGGTAAAACATTGGAACAACCACTAGAAATAGCAGAATGTTTCAACAATTTTTTTAATCCTTCCCCAAATAATACAAAAAATACTAATAATTTTATAATTCAAAAGGAAAGTTTAAGTGCAACAATTTTTCTCACGCCAGTGGTAAGTGGAGAAATCTTGAAAGTTATTTCATCTCTAAAAAACACAACAGCTGTTGGTTTTGACTCCATTTCATGCACTATATTAAAAAAAAGTTCACGTTACATAGCCAACGTTCTAACTCATTTAATTAACCTGTCATTCAGTCAAGGCACATTCCCTTCATTATTAAAATTTTCTCTAGTGAAACCGCTACATAAAAAAGGGAATAGACAGGAATTAAATAATTACAGACCCATTACTCTGGTATCCGTTTTTGCTAAGGTTTTCGAAAAAAATATGTATAATAGGATTAGTTGTTTTTTGAATAAATTTAATGTAATATCAGAAGACCAATATGGGTTTCAAAAGAATAAGTCAACTATTTTAGCGGTTTATAATCTAATTAACAATTTAGCCAATCACATTGACAAAAAGAAACGCGTTTCAGCTATCTTTTTTGACATGAATAAAGCGTTTGATCACGTAAATCACCAGAAACTGTTAAAAAAATGTGAAAAATACGGCATTCGAGGAATAGCATTAGATTGGTTAAAAAGCTATCTTGAAAACAGATATCAGTGTGTAGAAATTACAAAAATGGACAATAACAGAGTAAGAAAGAATTACCGGTCTAAATACATAATAAAAGAGACAGGAGTACCACAAGGTAGCATATTAGGGCCACTCTTATTTTTGTTATATGTAAACGACATAACAGGCACTACCGATCACCAGTGTTTTCTATTTGCTGATGACATATCTGTAATTGTACCAGACAAAGATAAAAACAACAGAGAGCATACGAAATTGTTAATAGATTCGATTAATGATATAACTGTATAAACTAATTCAAATAATTTATCTCTAAATCTCTCTTTAATTAATCTCTTTTTAATTATAAAAATGATCGCGATAAGCTTAATTTAATATTTAACAACGACAAAATCGAGGAATTAGAAGAAACAAAGTTTTTAGGTGTAGTTTTGGATAAACATCTCAATTGGAAATCTCATACAGATGAAGTAATCAAAAAGATAAATAAATTCATTTACGCCTTGAAACAAATTAGAACAACTATAGGTTTCAAGGCAACAATCACTGCCTATCATGGGTATGTAGGAGCAATCCTAAGGTACGGAATTGTTTTATGGGGCAATTCGACGAAAGCGGATAATGTTTTTATTGCTCAAAAAAAATGTATTAGGGCGCTATGTCACATATCACGTTTTGAATCTTGCAAACCTAAATTTAGATCAATGAAATTGTTAACTTTTACATCACTGTACATATTAGAAGCAGGTTTGTTTGTAAAAAATAATATTGATTTATATAAAAAAAACAATGGGAACAAACAGTTTGAATCTAGGGATCCCACTAAACTGGAAGTACCTTCAGGTAGGACAGCCTTTTATAGGAAAAACTGTCATGCTATGCTAATTAAAATTTATAACAAAATTCCACAAAATATCAGGGAACTACCTATACTTCGTTTCAAGAGAGTGATAACTAGGTGCCTTAAAGAAAAGGTATACTACAATTTAGATGAATATTTTGCAGACAAACACTTTCTAGCAGTAAAATCCAAGTAAGGTTCTGTGGTTATATATAATGTTTTCTTTTTTAATTTGAATTATTGAATTTTATTTAAAACTATCCGAATTGACATGACTATTATTAATTATCATTTTGACATTATGTGCCTAATATTTTTTTTTTGACATTAATTGATAACATGTAATTATTTGTTATTAACATTATTTTTTCATTATTTTCTTTTTTAATTTTATAATGTGGATTAATTTAACGTCTTTTAAAATAATTATATTATATTTGCATGCCAATCATTGGTATAGTAGTAAGCACTATGTATAGAATGTAAGATCTAATATGTACACTACTGAAGGCAAATAAACATAATAAAAAAAAAAACAAAAGCCTATCTAAGCTAATCGTCTCCGCAGTCTCTCGGTTTAACTTTACTTCATACAAATCTCAAGTCCTGTCCCCGGTTCGAATCGAAGTTGAGGCTCGCGAAATATCAGAGAAATTAGGGGCGTACGCTAACCCCTCTTCCAATAGACGTTCACCATATATCACCGTATTTTATTGATAAAATTATTGGACGGGCTCTTACCGCAAATTCATTAGTTTCTGATAACATGTCCAACACGTTCACAAACTTTTGCTAAAACGAAGGGTCAACCAGAATGTATGACATCACACCTCTCTTCATCGAAAATAGTTGCAAATTTCACGGAACTAAAGAAACTTGTTTATTGTTTACGAGGGTCAGAATTAAATTCCGTCAGGACGTATTAGCAGAGACACCTTGAATAGTAGGATTTAAGTGATGCGAAAACTTTTTAGATCGTCTAGCTGCCAATACTAATAATCAATCCTAATCCAAAACTTACTGTCCAAGATTGATATTTTGATTCATTTTTAAGTTATCGCTTGCCAGTAACATATCAATGGACAGGATAAATATGGCAATAAGGTATAGGATAGGCCGGCGGATAAGCAGCTATCTAGATTGTTAGAAATCCATCTTTAGAGATACATTATTAACATTTTTTTTTATGACATTGGAAAGCAAACAAGCAGACGGATTTCCTGATGGTAAGAAATTCCCGCCGCCTAGAGACACCAAAGGTGTTAATGGTGCGTTGCCAACCACAAGCCGGGATGTTAGGCCTCGAGCCGGTAAGTTTACCGGCTACCTTACCCTCCGAACCGGAACACGTCATGACGTTATGGCGGCAGGAATAGGTAAGGCGGTGGCACCAATCCGGGCGAGTCGCTGCGAAACTCTACCACCTAGTCAGATGTCACGGTGTTAGTGACGGCAAGCCTATGCTCGCCTTTTACGAGCTGCCTGGCACAGGAAGGCAGATGGTCTATTCTACAAAGGAGCCCGGACCAACATTGGGCGTAAGTTGAAATGTCCATCTCCATCATCGCATTTACGCATAACTATAGTTTGCACTCGATATAGAGCCCATACCACGAGTTTGCGGCTTGTCAAGTTTACTATACTCGATACCAACTCTATAATTTGTTTGTACGGAAATTTTGAACAGCGCCTCTATCGGTAACTTAGATTTAAGACACATTTTTAGACCAAACATTTCAAAGATTTCGACACGTCATCGAACGTAATCTATACAAACTCATGGTAAAGGTTCAGATAAAACACTTCTGTAAATATTGAATATTCAATTTAACTGTTTCAAAATTTCGGAGGGTGAGGTAGCCGCTAAACTTACTTCTGCTCGAGGCCTAACATCCTGACCTCCACGCACAATTACCACCTTTGGTGTCTCTAGGCGGCGTGAATTTCTTACAATCAGGAAATCCGTCTGCTTGTTTGCCTTCCAATATTATAAAAAAAAACTCTTTCATTGGGTATCACTTCGCGATTTAATAATTATTTTTTCGAGTCATAAAAAATGGTTCCAAAACGTCCTCACACAAATTTTATCAATATCCAACTTGTAGTTTACGAGTTACACTTAATAATGCATAAACTTTTCATCTATCTTGACGCCACTTCAATAATGAGATCGTCAAGATAGTCGAAAAAAATATTATTAAGTGTAACTCAAACACCACTGCTTGGTTTATGATAAAACTAGCTGCGCCCCGCGGTTTCACCCGCGTAAGTCCCAATCCCGCGGGAACTCCGGGATAAAAAGTACCCTATATGTTATTCTGGGTCTTCAGCTACCTACATACCAAATTTCATCGTAATCGGCTTTGTAGTTTTTGCGTGAAAGAGTAACAAACATCCATACATCCATACATATAAACTTTCGCATTTATAATATTAATAGGATAGGATTAATATGGGATTTGAATTCATGATCTGAAGAGCGTAACGAACATACACAAATACCTATTCGAATTGAGAACCTCTATTTTAGAGTTGGTTAAAAACAAAAGCATCGCCCGGCGTAACATACGACAGTTAACTGATATGACATAACATATGAGAGTTACTGATTGCAAATCTGGAAAAAAATGACACAGACAAATGAGGTGTCGATAATAATATTCGCACTAGCATCTCTATTTAACCAGTTGGGTAGTGGGATGTTTAATTTTGCTTTGACGATCACTACTAATATCATGAATGTTAAAGTATATTAGTGTATGTTTATTTATATCTGCCGTTTTAACATCATAACTGCTGAAATTACTTTAATTATTATTTCATAAATATCACTCAAAAAACTCTTTGGATTGAAAAAGTTAATGTTAACGTTGAAATGTACAACATTTCACCCTGATGTGTCAGCACTTATAACACCAGTATTGCGTGAAATACCCAATTACAATTACCCAAACACTTTTAAAAGCAATAAATTTTACACCTTGGTGACGTTTACTGTATAGATTGAACGGTAGATAATGGTAATTGGATTAATGTACACCAATAATTTGCCTCGGGTCCGCGTTACTAAAATAATTTTTTTTTGGAATATTCAAACGTGTAGTCTCTGGAAATAACATTCAGATACCTGCCTGTTAATCTTTGGAAATATTTATTGGGTGTCCTGCAGCAGATAGCCTGAAGTGGAACCTGTTACCATAACTTACTTCCTTGCGAAGAATACTGCTGCCTTATCCATTTCAGCAGTCTTATAGTGTGATTTCCTGGGTAAGGTGATACGGATGACGAACAAAGTTCTTGACTTGACTTCAGACTGGCAATGCACCGAAAACGTCTTGGGTATTAAGTTTACCTTGGATCTGTTTCTTTGCCTTCCTATAGCATATGAAAGTTTAATGCGTCGAATAATATTTTAGGCCACAAAAAACACTGACCTTTCAAGTGTAGGAAAAGAGTAGATACCAAGTAGAAACGTGTGAAGAAATTCTTTGTAGAATAGACCATCTGCCTTCCTTGCCAGGCAGCTCGTTAAAGGCGAGCATAGGCTCTCCGTCACTAACGTAGTTACATCTGACTAGGTGGCAGAGTTTCGCAGCGACTCGCCCGGATTGGTACCACCGCCTTACTTATACCTGCCACCATAGCGTCAGTGTTTGCCTTTGACGTGTTTCGGTTGGGAGGATGAGGTAGCCTGTATACTCACTTTTGCTCGAGGCCAAACACCCCGGCCTCAGATGTGCAACGCACCATTACCACCGTTGGTTTCTCTAGTCGGCGTAAATTTCTTAACATCAGGAAATCCATCTGCTTGTTTGCCTTCCAATATCATAAAAAAAGAAACGTAAATCTAGATATACACATGAATCAAACTTAATGTATTGTATTTGGTGACGTCATAAAATGTGTTTCATGATCGATTAAACAAGAATACTACAGATTGCGACAGTTAGCTCCTCCAAAGGACCTTCGACCGTCCTTAAAGTGACAAGGGAAACAATAACGTGTTCGTGGAGGTTTGTACTGGCGCGGGCGGGGCGGTATTTGTTTACGGGTAGACGAACTATTTAACCGTCTGGAAACGTACTCTGTGGAAACACTTAACGCGTAGTCAAGATGTCACTGAATCCGATACTATTTCCATATGACTGAATGCGAATATAATTTATTGTTGGAGATTTTTTCTATTCAATAATCCACAAAAATATGTTATACAATATTCTGTAGCTTTTTCGAAGAATAAGTCATTTTAATTCTGCCTCAGTCCCTTCTAACATTAGTGTTTTCTATTGTAGTGTTCGGGTTTGAAAAAAAGCACCTTGCCCATGTCCCCTAATACGTAGGCAGAGGCACTGCCAGGGCATCAACGCTGAGCCGAAGACACTAAGCTTTAAAGAATTATTACTGTACTCTGTGCACTAAGCCCTAAATTGTGATGGCGGCAAGCCTATTGCCAACCGTACATATTACATCTATTCATATTTTCTTTTTATTTTGTTGTCCGACCCGTTTCGTAACGTCCAATACTTGCCGTTGATGTGTTCCAGTTCGAAGGGGAAAATAACCGGTAAACTTACTTTTGCTTCTTCATCTTCGTTTACATTTCTTCTACATCCCGGCTTCAGGTTGGCAACGCACCATTACCACCTTTATGTCTCTAGTCGACATGAATTTTTTACCATCAGGAAATCCGTCTGCTTGTTTACCTTCTAATATCACAAAAAAAGAAAACATGCATAGACAGACTAAAACTTACCACACATCATTAAAAAAAATTAATTAAAAATCTCACCCAACCCAAAACATAAGCAACTTTGACAACTTTTTTAAACTTTAATTATATTTCATTGAATACGTCGAATTTTATGGTCCATTACGAAATTAAAAGGATAGCTAATGAATTAGTGGGGAGGTTGCGTTTTGAGTAATCCAGGCGAATCCATAAACTCATGACATTTACTGGCCAATTTTATAGTACACGTTGTGGCCAATTTGATATACGAGAGCAATAATTAACTAATTAAAGGTTGTCAGAAACACGATCTTGTCCATATCGACGTAGCAACCTAATGTCAAGGATCATTCAGATCAATAGACGTGTTCATTCAATTTGGTAATTACTTGTAGAAGACGCCTGGGTTTATTTACATAAGTAGTTAAAGTACCTTCTAACATAGTTACGGCAAGAGTTGGCGGTAATTCTGTAGCCACAAACTAGACTAAACTAAAAATATTAAGTTCTAAAAGACGGATTCCTTGACATTACAAATTACAAGATACCTTTAGGTACACAGCAATGCCGTGGCCAAACTACCACCTTGACCTTGTCTTGGTTATGGTGTAAACTATCTCCTCAAGAGCAGCCTGGTAGAAAATCTCAAAGGAGCCAAGGCCAAAATGGGGGTGATTTTTATTTTAATCCTTCATTGCACTAAACGAACGTACGAACGTACTGCACATAAGCATTTCCCCGTTAACCATGGATAACAAAATAACATAACAAAAACACATGGAGTGGTGCAGCCAATTTGATAAAAGTAAAAAAAGAACGCATTTTCACAACAACACAAATTGGTTACGGATAGTTAAACTAATAAGATCCTAAATTTAGTGAAGAAACTAAAATTAAGACAAACATAAATATAGGTACCACATACATATTGTAAAACTACATAAATACAACAAAACATAGAGGTTAGCTTCCTGCAAAACGGGCCAATAACTAGATTTTATGTTTAGAAGGCACCATGTTCTTTGGTACATAGTTTTTCGTAAAAATATATTTTTTTATTAAATTTACCTTTATTATTATTCTTATTTCATGAAAAATGCGTATTGAACATATTTCAGTTTGTTTTAGTTTATTCTAGTTTAAACCAACAGAATTACTGCCATTATCTATTGTAACATTTCACTGCTAACAATGTTTATGAGAAGAAGGCGTCCATCCAACGTATTGTTAGCTTAAAAAATTACCTACGTAATGTGAATTTTGGGTTGCATAAGCGATCTTGCACGTAATATTACTTGATAACCAGACAAACAAATTACTGAATAATGTATACTTAAGTATATCACAGCAAATGAAGATAATACCAGCAGCTTAACTTTTTATCATCATCATCAGCGTTTGATTCTCGTCATAAGAAAAAACGTGCCGGTTTTTTTTTTTTATTTTGGAAATTAGACAGAGAACAGCCACACGGCTCTCCTTATGGTAAGAGACGACCATTTTAGGTACGTCGCTGTATTGTACCCTGAGTGTTAGGCCTATTGTGCAATTTTGTCTAGTGACAAAGGAGCTAGTGCTCCGTGTCTTAACCAAAGTGACAGAGTTGCCTTGACTTTCTTGGGTTGCTTGTGCCTTGTGTGCCTGTCACCATAATTAGTAGTACAGGCATGTACCAATTTGTAAGGAGAAATAGAAAACCTTTTTGCGCAGGCGGATTCACATCCCAGCCTCAGGTTGCCAAAGCTCCATTACCACCTTTTTTTTATAATATTGGAAGGCAAACAAGCAGACGGATTTCCTGATGGTAAGAAATTCAAGTCGCCTAGAGATACCAAAGGTGGTAATGTTGCATTGCCAACCTGAGGCCGGGATTTAGGGCATCGAGCAAAAGCCAGTTTACCAGCTACCTTACCCTCCAACCGGAACACGTCAATAGCAGGCATTGACGGTATTGCGGCAGGAATAATGTTACCTATAATGTTACGACGTCATTTCTTGCTGCTATATCCTTGTGATGAATTTTTATGATATTTCTTGTTACTAAAACCCTGTGATAAAGTTTTTCAATTACTGCTTCGAGTTGTAACCTGATGGGTTTATTTTTACGAGTTTTTTAGGTTTGTTTTCCGAAGCAAAAAGAAAACAATACACTGAAAACAACACTTTGTTTTATGGTTTGTTTATTGTCAGCGTTTGATAAACAATACAAGAATATCAGCAAATCTCTAGTAGAGAGATTTAGAATATCACTATCTCTCTACTCTCTACTACTACACTCTTTGAAATTGCTATTTAACCGATTCCAAAAAGGACCATCTCTATTCTAAATTCGATTTTATGTATGTATATTACTTTGTCAATGGCCCACCCACTTAATGGCTGTTTTTCAGAAAGATTATGATTACATGGTCAAAATGATTAACCACGTAATCATAAGTTTTTGAGTTATACTTAATAAAATATACTTATTCATTTATTTTGACGACCTTATCAATGTTTTTATTTGGATACTATTAAGTATAACTCAAGAACTAGTTTAGAAATTTTTGTGGAACAATTTCGGTGTCATTTTCTATCTCTCCAAAAAATATTATCTAATTGCGACCCGATGAAATAGTTGGAGTTAGTTTTTGTAGTAAAAGAGTGCTCAATAATATAAATACATATATAGTTCAAAATACGTTGTGGCATACTATAAATATTTTCCGATATTTCACGTTAGCATTTATTCTGAAATATAGATTATCTAAAAAGATTACTGGACAAGTTACACAAATTGAATCTAACTCCAAAGTAAGAAAATTATATGCTTGTGTTATGGGTGTTAGTCAACGATACTAATACATATAAATATTTAAATAGGCAACAGAATATATTTAATAAACACCCAGACTCGGAAATGCAGACATCGAAATGTTCATCACATAAATGCCTGCCCCCGTCGGGAATCGAACATAAGCCTCGCGGTTGGTCGGTGTAGTTAGGCGTGTACGCTAGCCACTCGACCAACGATTAAGAAAGAAAGCAAGAAAGAAAGAAAGAAAATATATTTATTTGCAGAATATGTGTGTTAAGGTTGTTACAAAATTATTTAAGCTTTCCAACATATTCTACCACATTGTGGTGTGCAAATAATTTAATATATTTATAAGTATAATATAACTAATTATATACACAATGTTTTAATATTCATACGAACAAATAGTTTTATTCTTATTATAATTTGAGTTATAACTTACAAATAATTTTAAAATGATAATAAATTTAGCTTGACCGACTTGGTTTTAACACGAATGATAAGTACTTAAGTTAGGCAGGGCTGAAGAAATTGTAATACTAGGCACTCGATAATCTTTTAGGGTTAAAATGATTATCGGCCAATATTATTATCAACCTATCTACATCTACGTCGCCTCTGTGGTCGAGCGGTCCGGGTGTTGGACTTGACTGCATGAGGTCTCGGGTTCGAATCCCGGGTCGGCCAACAAAAAGAAGATTGGATTTTTCCAATTTTCTAATTAAAAAAAATGTTGGTTTGGATTGGAAACGTGCCCGGTTGGCGATAGGCTTGCCACCTATCACATTATGGGACTTAGTATCTTCGGCTAGTCGTGGGTGCCCTGGTTGTGCCTCTGCCTACCTCTTCTGGGATATGGGCGTGAATATACTGTCTACATCTAAAGATAGCTTCTAGAGTTATGTTGTTAACATATTTTTGTGGATCATTGAAAAATAACACCGATTACCTGGCAACTGATCTAAAATAGCATCTTAGATAGGTTATGTAGAAATCATTCCATGATCAGATCAATCGGATATTATCCGAGGGTGGTATCAAGAGTCCTCGAAACCGGCGTGCTTGTATGAAAAGGTTAATGAATGTGAAGGAAGCCAGACAGGTTTGTCAGGATCGTGAAGTCTGGCACTCAATACTCTGCCTACCCCGTAAGGGACTTGGTGTGAAGATATGTATATAGGAATCAGATAGATTATTAATATAGGCCGTATACCTACAATCAGTAATTGTAATACCGTACCGTAGGATCTGCTTCTAATTGCTTGCTTCAGTAGTTACTTGGTCACTATATTTAAAACTCACCGTATTTATCATTATTCTAGATATTAATTCTAACGAGATCGGTCGGCAAATACCAGACCCTGACACTACCACGGAAATATATCGATACTTGCGGACAAGTTTGACAGGAGGAAATAAATGTCGTCTCATGTTCTACTTGCATTGCTTGGGCCAAGCTAATAAGAAACTAACTTTCAGGTAAAATTCGTTTCTGGCACTAAACAGTATTTAAAGTATTTTATGTTTTATATGTATATATCATATCTCTAAATTTAGACCCCGGGTTTATGGGTATTAAATGTGAAGAAAGCCAGGCAGGTTTGTCAGGATCATGAGGTCTGGCACTCGATACTATCTGCCTACCCATAAGGGACTTGGCGTAAAGATATGAATGTATGTGGGTATGTATGTATTTTTACCCCACGCGAAAATAGGGGTGTTACAATTTAACATATGTGTGTGTGTGTGTGTGTGTGTGTGTGTGTGTGTGTGTGTGTGTGTGTGTGTGTGTGTGTGTG
>NJDD01003163.1:60749-74124 GCA_002245505.1 Calephelis nemesis
ACTATTGAACGAATGGGCAAATTTTGATTCGGATTTTTTTTGTTTGAATGCTGACGTGATCGTCATGGTTTTTAGCTACATTACGTAGATTTTGTGGGGGTTCTTGTTTTTTTTTTATTTTAGTGTTCCTGTATTGCAAACTAGCAATTCTGGCGAACTTCGTTCCATCCATTCAGCTTGTATAAAAAAATGTTGTTTTTCATAGTTTCCTTGTAGTGCCATATGATAAAAAGTTTAATATGTCAATCTCCTGGTTCTAAGCTACCTCCTCAAACATTTTCAGCGAAATAGATTTAGCCGTTCTTAAATTACAAATAGTGTAACGACTTTCTTCTATATGTATAGATGTATTAGTAAATACATCTATACACGTAGAAGAAATATAGATGTTTATCCAGTTAAGGAAGGGACCCTTACTTCTTAACACATAAATAAATAAAAATTTCCTCGACAAGTTACACAAATTGAATCTAACCTCAAAGTAAATTATATGCTTGTGTTGTGGAAGTTATTCAACGATACTCTAATCTAATACATAGAATGCTCATCACACAAATGCTTGCCCCCGTCGGGAATCTAACTGCTAGCCGAAGACACTAAATCCCACAATGTGATGGGTTTGTAACCGTATGTAACCGCCTATCGCCAACGGGCACATATCCAATCCGAAACAACGATTTTTTAATAGAAAATCGGATATACCCAATTTTCTTTTTGTTGCCCGACCCGGGATTCGAACCCGGGACCCCATGCAGTCAAGACCAACAACTGAACCGCTGGACCACACAGGCGAAATGCGACTATTAATAATTGTCAAGGATGAGTTCACGGTTTCGCTGTATTATAAAATACAAGGTTAAAATACTTTTTGACTGCCAAGTTGTTATGTCGCCTCTGTGGTCTAGCGGTCCGGGTGTTGGACTTGACTGCATGAGGTCTCGGGTTCGAATCCCGGGTCGGCCAACAAAAAGAAAATTGGATTTTTCCAATTTTCTAATAAAAAAATGGTTGTCGGGATTGGAAATGTGCCCGGTTGGCGATAGGCTTGCCACATATCACATTGTGGGACTTAGTGTCTTCGGCTAGTCGTGGGTGCCCTGGTTGTGCTTCTGTCTACCCCTTCGGGGATATGGGCGTGAAGGTACTTTAAGTTGTTAACAGTGACGTCATATAACTTCATGCGGCTATTTTCCATCGTAATATCTATACACGCATGTGTTTGACCAAACACTTATCGTGGATCGATAGCTCTACTGTCTGTCGTTGTCCTGTGAAAGTAAGCCATAAAGTTTTATACCGACATCAATCGCCCACCATTCGGCGTTCATATAAAACCCTGTTTATCTACTTCTACCGCAATAACGTCAGAATTTGCAATTTTAGAGTTTAGAGAGCATCACTAGGAAATTCAAAATATGAAGTAAAGTTAAGTATCGTCACGCCCATATCCCCTAAGAGTTAGGCAGAGGCACAACCAGGGCACCCACGACTAGCCGAAGACACTAAGCCTCACAATATAAAAGACAGCTAAATGTCGTACTTCGCATATCGTTTTTTTATTACTTAGCCAAGTATGCTTCTTGAATACGGGTATTATTGTCTATATGTAACTTGTACCTATTTCTTAAGAATTCCTCTGCTTGTATAGCATTATTTATTTGTGAGATCAGCGTACAAGCACATGACCATCCTGATGGTAAAAGACCATGGCTAATAGAAACCATAGATGTTACAGGGGCGTCGCTTTCGTGAGATGGTCGTGATGCCGGGATGTTAGGCCTATATTGCAACTTGCAAGTCTACCAGCTACCATACCTTCCGAATAGGTAAAGCGATGAATCCTTACCCGGGCACGTTGCTACAGAGCACTCTACTACCAGTGGTCTTATTGGCAATGTCCCATTTATTTTCGCCTCTTACGAGCTGCCTGGCAGAGAGGTAGACGGTCTGTTTGACTCAGTGGACCCAGACCAGCATGGGGCATTTTCCCCGTGTTGGTCCGGGCTCCTTTGTAGAATAGACCATCTGCCTTCCTGTGCCAGGCAGCTCGTAAAAGGCGAGCATAGATTTTCCATCACTACCACCGTGACATCTGACTAGGTGGTAGAGTTTCACAGTGACTCGCCCGGATTGGTGCCACCGCCTTGCCTATTCCTGCCGCCATAGCGTCATGGTGTGTTCCGGTTCGGAGGGTAAAGTAGCCGGTTATCTTACTTTTGCTCGAGGCCTAACATCCCGGCCTCTGGTTGGCAACGCACCATTACCACCTTTGGTGTCTCTAGGCGGCGGGAATTTCTTGCCATCAGGAAATCCGTCTGCTTGTTTGCCGTAAAAAAAAATGGGAAAATTTTAATTATATGATCCCATACTATTTTTTTAATGTACAATATACTTTCTGATGTAGACTGCGTATATTTTGTGTTTTATTTTGTTTTGTATCTTATCGCACCCACTTTAAAAAGTACCGTATCATTCGTAAAAGAATCCATTTGTCTTTGTCTAGACTTTCTTTTACTCTATTACGCATTATTAATCAGTCTTCTAGCTACAGGTTTTCTCTACCTTCGATCTGAAGTAAACTTGCCATTGACATTTATAATTTGTCACAAAGGCTTTACCATTAGCCATGTACTTTTACTTATGTCTTATATAGTACGTGTTTTTAAGTGAGTCCAAAACCATACATTTCAAATAACAGTCAAGTTTGACTCTGTGGTCTAGCGGTCCGGCGTCGGACTTGACTTATTGAGGTCCCGGGTTCAGACCTCAAGAAGTCAAGTCCGACGGTCCGGGTCGGGCAACAAAAAAAATATTAGAAAATGCATATTTTCAATTTTCTAATAAAATTAAAGTTGCCCGAGATTGGATATGTGCCCGGTTGGCGATAGGCTTGCTACCTATCACATTGTGGGACCTAGTGTCTTCGACTAGTCGTGGGTGCCCTGGTCATGCCACTGCCTACCACTTCGGGGATATGGGCGTGAAGATACTTTACTTTACTTAAATTTTACTTCTACAGTCAGGTTTAATTTCAAGAATGTGTATTACTGACTCTTCCATTGAAAAGATTGGATTGAAAAGATTTTCAAATTTTTTGTAAAAAATCCTAAAACTTTAATTCATGCTTGAGATTGACAAAACAAAACGTTATTTACGAATCATACCAACCTAACCGTGTTGGTATGATGGTACAAAACAGGAGATATAATTTTTAAGTAACATAACGAATTTAACAGACAATAAAAAAATCTAGACAAGTTAAATTTAAAGTTTATCGTAGAACTTTCGTACTTTTCATAAATTGTGGAAAGTAATTGGAATTCCTATAACTTAAACAACTAAAAACCGTCTCTTTTAATTCTTGTTTTATTTGTTCCTACAGCTACATCATAGTAGAACGATCCAACTTAATAAAATAAGGACTGTTATTCAGGTTCAATTTCCGGCAGAGACGGACCTTTTTTTGGTAAACATAGATGTTCATATTTTTTTTTATGTGATAGGAAAGCAAACAAGCAAACGGATTTCCTGATGATAAAAAATTCACGCCGCCTAGAGACACCATAGATGGTAATGGTGCATTGCCAACCTGAGATAAGGATGTTAGGCCTCGAGCAAAAGTAAGTTTACCGGCTAACCTTACCCTCCGAACCGGAACACGTCATGACATTATGGCGGCAGGAATAGGTAAGGCGGCGTTACCAATCCGGGCGAGTCACTGCGAAACTCTACCACCTAATCAGATGTCACGGTGTTAGTGATGATAAGCCTATGCTCGCCTTTTTCGATCTGCCTGGCAAGAAAGGCAGATGGTCTATTCTGCAAAGGAGCCCGGAGCAATACTTATAGTCAACTTGTAGAGTATAAAATGTTAGAGTATCAACACATGAGAATAATGCAGTAAAATTGTAAAAAACATACTTTAAATATAATAATATAGTATCAAATTTTCAAAAAAATTAAATAAATTAAACTAGTATAAGACATAAATTATTATGTATCGTGGTATCTTAAATATTTAAAAATGTAAGTTGAGTATAGGGGAGTTATTCAAGTGTAACTGATTGTTGATTAAAGTTGGTCTATTTTTAAGTCTATTAAATTCTTGCGCTGATAGAAAATTGAGTTTCCTGCCCTTGTTACAAACATGAACCAATTCAAAGTTATATGTTGAGAAAAAAGTATGATCCTCAGTCAAGAAATATCTAGCAAAGGCTGAATCTCTTTTTCAAGAGCGCCAGCTTCTAAGATGTTCCCTTAACATTATTGAAAACTATCGTCACGTCTGGTCCACGTAAGTACCAGCGCAATTTTTAAAATTTGATTTACAAATTCTACTTTTTGACATTTTCGGCACTTCAGTTTTATCATTGAAAATTAGTATTTTTACAGATTTAGTTGTCTAGGTGACATTATAAGTACATCCTGTAAATGTTCAAGACTATACTAAAAAACAAGAAGCCAGTTTACCTTAAGAAAGTGTGTATACAAAGGAATTCCTTCAAGTGCCGACGATAACAATTATAGATTCTAAAGAGTGTACTTATTCCTCCAAGGTCGGCAAGGCATCTGTGATGCTCCTGGTTGCTCATGCTCGAGGGCGGCGGTGATCACTTTCCATCTGGAGACCCACTTTCTCGTTTGCCTCCTCTTATATAAAAAAAAACAGAATAATGGCAAGCTATGACATTACTGTACCAAAAAAGGTGAAAAATTTTGCCAACCCAATGATCAAATAAATATACTACTAGCTGGGTACCCGCGACTTTGTCTGCTTCGTACACTTAAACCTCTATGATAGTCCATTATTTTTCTCTGTAGTCTAGCGGCTCGGCGTAGGACTTGACTTCTAGAGATCCCGAGTTCGATCTCCGGATCGGGCAACAAAGAAATTTAGAAAATGTGTATATGCTTTTTTAGTTCTCTAAAAAAATTACGTTACCCGGGATTGGATATGTGCCCGGTTGGCGATAGGCTTTCCACCTATCACATGGTTATCACATTTATTGTCACACATAGTGTCATTGGCTAGTCATGGATTGTACCTCTACCTATTTGGGCATGAAGATACTTTTTATTATTATCATCATTTTTGAAACTAGTAGCCTACGTTTAAAACTTTGACCATGCATATCAAATATCAAAAAAATCGGTGCAATATAAAAATAATGTACTCACAAGGATAAAATACAAAGAATGTTTTGGAATAACCGGCGAAGTAAACTTCCAGCGATAAAGTTTTAGTACTATAATTTAAGTCCCATGTTTATTGCTATCCAGCTGCGCTAACACAGCCGACAGCCGTTAACTGACAAAATTAATATCGTATTACACCGTCCTATATAAATTTACCGATACAATAACAATTCGAAAATAATCCATACTATTACAAACGCGTAGAAGACCGTCCCAGCTTTGTACGGGTGGACAAACTTCTGTGTTATTATAAACAAAACTACCTTTTAAATCACTCTACCTACCTACAAAAACCGCATTAAAGTCCGTTGCATAGTTTTAAAAGATCTAAGCATACATATGGACAGAGAGCGGAAAGTGACTTTTAATACTATATAGTATTTTTTTATGATATTGGACGGCAAACAGACTAATTTCCTGATGGTAAGAAATTCGCGCTACCCAGAGACACCAAAGGTGGCAATAAAGCGTTGCCAACCTGAGGCCAGGATGTTAGACCACGAGTAAAAGTAACAAAGCCCAACCGGAACACGTCAACGGCAAACACCAACGCTATGAGGGCAGGAATAGATAAGGCGGTGGTACCAATCCGGACAAGTCGTTGCGAAACTCTACAATCTAGTTATGTCGGTGTTAGTGACGGTAAGCCTATACTCGTCTATTACTAGCTGCCTGCCAGGAAGGCAGATTGTCTATTCTGCAATGGAGCCAGGACCAACACGGGGAAAAATTAGGTTTAAATATGTTTGTTTGTCCTTCTTTTACTACAACGGAGCTATGTTAATTTTTATGTGTGGAGATACTTAAGAGTGTGGAGTGATATAGGCTACTTTTTATCCTGATATCTAAACGAGTTCATGAGATATAAAATATAAATTTAAGACATAGGGAACATCTTATCTTGTCCCATATATTTGGTGACAATTTGTTGCGCATTCACTAAGTTCAAAGTTGTCGCTATCTTCTTTCAAAGAAAGTAATAGAAAGAGACAAAACACTTTTAGTGCTGTCAGATTAGTTTGTACACGACATTTCTACAGAATTTTAATTTATCATTCGGAAAACGTAGATTAAAAACATCACAAAATTAAACATGTCCGGACACGTCTAAAATGTTCCATCTCTTTTGTTTTGGTTCCACTTGAAAAAGCATGCATCTACAATAAGCTTAGTTTGTGAACTAAACAGCAGAATCACCCCATTGATTATACAAAAGTACTCACTATTTGTTACAGTTTGGAGGCCATATTATGAAGCTTGTCTCAATGACAGCCCTTGTGAGAACTGCTGCGTTAGCTCTAATATACAAATGGGGCCACGATGACATACAAGAACATGTACCATTGAAAACAACGTTTTTGGTGACCAAGGATGCTATTTTGTAATTAATCACTGATATGAATTTAAAAAAAAACGGATTGCACACCAGGAGTGCCGGCAGAAGTGAAAACTTGAATATTAACGTTGCGCATTTTTGATATTTTGCTTGAATGCTTTAATTATCAGTATAAAGTACTATAATTTATGTGGTAGAATACAATATTCATTTATTGCGCTATCGTACATGACAACACGAACATTCGCGCAAGCGCCCTTCGTCGTCTTATTCGCGCAAGCACCCTGCTCAATCTTACGAATTTTCGATCAGGTCACGTGTCCTGATGCGAGTATAGAAGTTTTACCCATTCCAAATAAAGTGCACAACGCCGCTAAAGAATTTTTCACTTCAAAAAAACTTAATAACGTTGTAATGAAAATATCACTTTGTTTGTTTGTTTATTGATGTTGACACCATGTTAGTCTGGATCCGCTGAGAATAGGCCATCTGTTTTTCGGCCAGGAAGTTCATAAGAGGAGAGCACAAGGTAAAATATAGGTCATTACTGACATGACCACTGGTGGATGGGGAAGGCACCCACCGCCCTACATATTCCTGCCACCGTAATGATTCTATCGTGTTCTGGCCTCGAGAGTATGGTAGCCGGTAGATTTACGCAATAGGCCTTCCATTCCAGCCCAAGGAGTCAGGACGGCGACGCATCTGTTATATCTCGTTGACCTCTTTCATTAAAAACATTGCCAATTTTATTAAATTTAAATGCAAACAAGCAGACAGATTTTCTGATGGTAACAAAAACAAATACCCTTTATAAAGTAGTAAAGTTAACATAGCACTTCACAACCTAGTAGTATTTACCCAAACGCTCAACAAACAGAATAAATAACTTACAGAAGACACACTCACGCATAAAATACAAGCACACTTGAATCTTTAAAGTGTGATATAAGAACACGTTTTAACTTACCAAGTCATGTAATTTCATTATTTTTTACTATTTTTTTTAGATACTGAACGATAATCCCCCGTGTTGGTCTGGGTTCCTTTGCAGAATAGACCATCTGCCTTTCTTGCAAGGCAGCTCGTAAAAGGCGAGCACTGGCTTATCATCACTAACACCGTGACATCTGACTAGGTTGTAGAGTTTCGCAGCGATTCGCCCGGATTGGTACCACCGCCTTACCTATTCCTGCCGCCATAATGTCATAACGTGTTCCGGTTCGGAGGGTAAGGTAGCCGGTAAACTTACTTATGCTCGAGGCCTAACATCCTGACCTCAAATCGGCAACGCACCATTACCATCGTTTGTGTCTCTAGGCGGCGTGAATTTCTTACCATAAGGAAATCCGTCTGCTTGTTTGCCTTTCTATAACATAAAAAATAATAACAATAATAATCAAACAGAGAAAATTCCTGATCTATGTATGTATATATGTATGCCATTTGTCAACGTGTATTGACCGGTTTTTACGAAAATTGCGCCGATACAGGAGCATAAAATTTGGCACACTTATAGTTTATGTGTAGGAGAAGTGCAGAACGCTTATATTTTTCAATGATATTGCTTTTAAAGCACATTTAATCAAAAAATAAAACATTACCCACACTACCACGCATTTGACACACACAAATAAATATATCGAAAATAATGATAAAAGATCACAGATGGCGCACTAAAAAGTTTGGAAACAAAATAGTTGGTCTTGAGAAATGAAGATGGCGTTCTTTTCAACAAGATATTAAAATTTATTGTGGTCGAATTTCGACCAATAGGCGACCACTAGTATTAATAAATACACGACAAATAAAAGCAACAACCGCCTGCCAACAACCGACCGCCCCGTAGCGAGTGTCAACCCCTACGTAAGACTCTTCCAAAATACATCACTAGAGTGTACCCAAACTGCTGAGTAAAACCACCAATGATATAAGATTTTGTAACGAAAGTCTTGATAATATTGCCCCGTGTTGGTCCGGGCTCCTTTGCAGAATACACCATCTGCATTCCTGCCAGGCAGCTCGTAAAAGGCGAGCATAGGATTACCGTCACTAAAAATGTGACGGTAATCCTATGCTACTAGGCGGTAAAGTTTCGCAGCGACTCGCCCGGATTGGTACCACCACCTTACCTATTCTTGCCGCCATAACGTCCAATGCTTGCCGTTGACATGTTCCGGTTCGGAGGGTAAAGTAGCCGGTAAACTTACTTTTGCTCGAGGCCTAACACCCCGGCCTCAGGTTGGCAACGCACCATTACCAACTTTGGTGTCTCTAGGCGACTTGAATTTCTTACTATCAAGAATCCGTCTGCTTGTTTGCCTCACTATCATAAAAAAATTAGCTTTTGAAAATAAGCGGAATCTCAGATGAACAAATGAGAGGTGAAATATATCACATAAATGTTTACGTCGTTCTTTAGCTATTTGTAGTGCTAGGCACGTAAATTTTACGTGTTTAAAAATAAATGCCTTGCCGTCTAGAGAGTGGTTTGAGATTTATTGAAAAACACTCGTAACAAGGCAGTGGCCAAAATTTGTGTTTTATAAAAATAGAATGTACGCTTTAAAAAAAGTATCTTTACGCCCATATCCCCGAAGAGGTAGGTAGAGGCACAACCAGGGCACCCCATGTACGCTTTCATTATATGTTATTACGCGATTTCTTGGACCGAAGTATTTCTTCTCATGCTTGACCGATTATGATAAAACACGGCTTCGATTAGTGAAACATTAATACTCTGACTAAAAAAACCTGACCTTTAAAAATTTCCCAAGGTCATCGTATCGCGGGCCCTGTAGTGCTGGTCGACGAATAGGGCTACAGTATCCTCTGCCTGCCGTAAGAGGCGACAAGGGGGACGGGGCTGTGAGTCAACTGATCCCCGGCTGCTCTATAAGCCAACTGAACCCCGACAGTTGGCTTAACAAGCAGCCGCGACGTGAAACAGCAGTGCATGTATAACCCCATGCTGCTGTTGTCAAAGTGCTGACACCAGAAATATGGTCTTCTGAATTAATAAGTCTGCGGACAGGTGTAAGAGTGACAGCAGTGCGTTCTTCGGAGATTCCGTAATCATTCGATATGCACAGAGGATGGTCACTAAAGTTTACCGCCTTACGTATAGCCCAAACTAATACATGACAGTAGCGAGAACCGGCACTAAGTTACCATCTTTTCTATTTTTAAGAAACCATTCTGTCCTACGTCAACTTCATTACAATTTTTCAGTCGTCAAAGTTTATGATCTATGTTTACAGATTTTTTGTGTCACAAAACAGCAATTAAGTAGACGGCTTTCCTGATGATAGAAGACTGGACTGACTGATATGGCTTATAGACATTATAGATGTTATTTCTAGCCTCGTTATTCTTTCTTTCGCGGTGTTATTTTTTGTTGTTATCGCCTCTGTGGTCTAGCGGTTCAGGTGTTGGACTTGACTGCATGAGGTCCCGGGTTCGGATCCCGGGTCGGGCAACGAAAAGAAAATTTGGGTTTGCCTATCTTCTAATTTAAAAAAATGTTGCTCGGATTAGATATGTGCCCGGTTGGCGATGGGCTTGCCACCTATCATATGGTGAGGCTTAGTGTCTTCGGCTAGTCGTTAGTGCCCTGGTAGTGCCTCTGCCTACCTCTTCGGGGTAGCGGGCTTGAAGATACTTACTTACTTTTATAGATGTTATTTCCTTTCCTGTAGCCGGTATGTTAGGCCCAATATATATAAAAGTGTATCGTCTACTCAACCCTCCTAACCAGGTCACAACAGTACCCAAACACTGTCATTATGGCAGTAAAAATAGATAAAGCTGCAAAGCTCTCCAGCACTAGTGGTAAGAAGAAGAAGTATCTGCACGCCCATATCCCGGAAGAGGTTGGCAGAGGCACAACAAGGGCACCCACGACTAGCCGAAGACACTAAGTCCCACAATGTGATAGGTGGCAAGCCTATCTCCAACCGGGCGCATATCCAATCCCGAGCAAAATCATTTTTTATTAGAAAATGGAAAACCCAAATTTTCTTTTTGTTGCCCGACCCGGGATTCGAACCCGGGACCTCATGCAGTCAAGTATAACACTTGAACCGCTAGACCACAGAGGCGAGGTGGTCTTGTTGATAATCACCTACTTAAAATCTACATCTATCAGGGCAGATTATTTTTTTTATATAAATGACCCAGACTAACAAGGGGAAAATGACATTAACATTAAAATTGACAAAACTATATTTTTATCGTATAACTCCATGCGGAGTAAGTAATAGGATAATGGGGTCACCAGTAAACCACCCTCGGCCGCGGTCGATAGAATTACGGAATTTTAAAACGTTCATTGACCCAAAATATTGTTACGTAGTAATTTTTTCCTATGTTTGAGAGATTTCCCACAGTCGCAATTTTTCCACTGTGGTGGAATGGTAGCTAAATAAGAGTAAGTAGGTTTTTTGAAATTGAAGACAAACATTAAAAAGAATCTTCATGCCTGTATTTCCGAAGAGGTAGTCAGGTTCAACTTAAATTGCAAAATTTCAAGTTAATAAAAACGACAGCTTGCACTCCGGGAGTGCCGGCAGAAGTGAAAACATGAATATTAACGTTGTGAATTTTTGATATTTTGGAATGGTTACGGAATAATTTTGCGCGAATTGCTTTAATTATCAGTATGAAAGTACTGTCATTTATGCACAAATATTTTCATATCAATAATCTGCGTTTGGTTTGATTCGCTAAAGTAAGACCACGTGACGGCTAGGAGCGTCGTCATATTATCTGTACAACGAACATTGCTCGTCTACAACTGAAGCTTATTTTCAAAATAGAACAAATAGGGCAATGTCTGTTCATATTATACGTATCTGCTATATACGAGAATGTACTGGTAGGTTTATTGCGACGTATTATCCATTGCGCATCCTATGCTCTTCGAAAATATCTAATCATTACAAAACCAGCAATGAATCTACGTTTTATTTTAGATCTCGCGCCGTCTTATTCGCGCATGCGTAGTGCGCCGTCTTACGTTCTCACGATCTGACGCGAGTTTAGAAGTTTTTATTCATTCCAAAAAAATTGCGCAGTGCCGCTAAAGAAGTTTTTAATTTTAAAATCCCGGGACCCGGAAATCGAATCTAGAACCTCATGTCATCAGGTCTGTACATCAGTCGACTAGATCACAGAGGTGATCAAGATGAAAGACAAGCATGCAGACGGTTTTCCTAGTTATATAAAATATTCGTCGCTTATGGTATATAATGAGTTACTTGGACCATTTAATCAAGTTCCTCACTAATCTAAGGACTGGCGTGAGGAACTTGATTAAAAGTTCCAACCACCATACTTTCCAAATCGGAACAAGAGAATTCTAGGCACTGAAGTTATGGCGTTAATAATAAACCTATTTGTACAAACTCAAGCTATTAAACTCTTCCACCTACATACTTTCATAGGACGACCATTGCGTGAAATAATCCCTATGATGTATAAAAACAAAATGCAGTAGAAATAAATTTTATGCATTTTTCCCGAGCTTGGGCCAAATATTGACCAGATAGTGTAAGTGGATTTGCCACTTAGTCTATCCTCTGGTTTACATTTTTAGTATGTATAGTTAGCGTACATTGCTTAGCATCTTCTATTCTATTCTTAAATAGGGCAAACAAACCTTCAATATATCTAATCTACATGTTACATATTCTAAAGTATACATGCATGTCCTCTAAGAGTTATGCAAACACCATTAAGATGCCGAAGATCAAAGTACAAAGATCAAATGAAAATCATTGAAAGGTTTACGAAATCCAATAACATTATAAAAGTCACTCGATCTATTTACGTCCATTCAAACGTCATACAAGAGGCGTTTGAATTGAGTCGACAATGCTTAAGTAGACGCTATATTAGTCTATGGGTAACAATAACAGCTTACCACCAGCCAGGGATTTGAAACGTTATCAGATACCTCTATTTTTTACCGGTAAATACCGTTATTTTAGTTACAATACGGCGGTCTCTATTGATAATTAACGTAACGGAAAACATTAACAGAACGAAATCAGAACGAAATTATAACTCAATAAATAACGTTATAATACCGGTAATAAAGCGACGTTGCCGCTTTTACATTGTTTTGCTGAGCTCTTTTGTGATTCGTCGATTTCGGCCGACTTGAAAAACGCGACGCCCGCCCTCCGCAACTTCGCAAACGTATTACGATTTTCGAGATATATTAATATCATGATTTATGACGTTGACGATTAGTCAATAGTAAACAGCAATAGGGTAGTGCGCCTGTTCGCATCCACCACTCAGTTCCATTTCGCGGACACTGTTTGAAAAACTCTTAAAAATAAGTGTACATACGAACTAGGAAAATTAAAAGTAGTTTCTGCCAATAATACATTATATTAGAAACACACACACAGACAAAAAAACCGTTCGCATAACTTTTCCTGTCTAAAAAATAATAAATCTTAGCAATGCAAAATAAGTGTGCAAACATCTATAATTTTAGTAAAAAAATAATGAGCCGGCGTGTGCTTCATACGTGATTTCTCAATATTTTAAGCTTATTCAAAGATTGCATTTATTCCTAGACCTTGAAATTGAATATAAGAATAAAAATAATGAAGGTTTTGATTGATTATTGTATGTTAAAAAGTTAAATGAGGTAGACGCGAACTGGCACACCAATTTTATGAATCAGCCAGTTTGCGTCGACGGTGGACGCGAACTCATCTTACTATCTCTAACTTGATCCTTTATTTTATTAGAAGGAAATATGTGATAAGGAAGGGGTTTTAATTTATTTTTATTTACCATTATTAATAGGCTTACTAAAATTGCCAA
>NJDD01003164.1:5753-18314 GCA_002245505.1 Calephelis nemesis
TCTTATTTTGTTTTTTTATTGTATTGTATTGTAGCAATTGTAACTAAAATAAGCAATTCCTTTTTTTTATCAAAAACAAACAGACCCGGCGAACTTCTTATCGCTTAAAATTACTAATAATTTGTATACATACACACATAGATATATATTAAAAAAAAAATTTTTCTCTGCGATTTTATGGAATTTTCTTTTCGTATGATCCTTCTCCTGACAATTGCTAACACAACGAAATAAGGATCAGAACAAGCGATCCATCCGCTCAGACGTTATGTAATGACCACGCGAAATAGGGATTCATTTTTTCTATTTCAAGAACAATTCATTCAAAACAAATCTTGTAAATATAGAATTTATATACGCTTTGCAATATCTTTTTTATACGAATTATGCAAAACTCGATATTGCTAGCGACTAGGAACGCCCGTTCAAAAATTTAATTTTAATCTCTACCGATATTATAACCAATTTAGATAGCGGGATAAAAAGTAGCCTATATCACTTTAGATACTGTTTTCCTACTTAAAAAACGTAATAACATCACTCTGATATGACGTTAACGAAGAGCCAACATACAAACAAACATGCATTTACAATGTTTAGTATGGAAGTAGGGTTAATAAATAATAGGTACGGCGGTAACAATTCGGGCTATAATCTCCACCTAGTTATAAGTGATTGCATCAACGGTATAATTTAACACTAGCAAACACATGTGGGATCTTTAAACCCCGTCATTAAAAATTAGAGTTTTTTTATGATAATGGAAGGAAAATAAGCAGACGGATTTCCTGATAGTAAGAAATTTGGGTCGCCTAGAGACAAAGAAGGTGGTAATGGTGCGTTGCCAGTCTGAGGCCAGGATGTTAGCCCTCAAAAAAAAGTAAGTTTACCTATTACCTTACCCTCTGAACCGGGACACATCAAACGTAAGCATTGGACGTTATAGCAGCAGGAATAGGTAAGGCGGTGGTACCAATCCGGTCGCGTCGCTGCAAAACTATATCATCTAGTAGGATGTCACGGTGTTGGTGACGGTAAGCCTGTGCTCGCCTTTTACGTACTGCCTGGCAGGAATTCTGCAAAGAAGCCCGGACCAACACATTAACAAGTTAATGTTAAAAGTTAGTGAGTATTTAAATCTTATACATTCCATTACATGTTGTCAAAAGAGTTGATTTCAGAACCTCCACCTCCTCAGTTAAAATACTGTAAAAATATGCAAGTGATTTTTGTTTCTCGTCGAGAAACCATTCAGTCGTACCTGGCTTCAAATCTAATCAAACATTTTTACTTAATAAATTCCTTTGAAGTAACAGTAAGGTTTGGCTTCAATTTCTGTGAGTTAGTTACCTTTGAAATTTTATTATGTTTATTTTTTATCGTGGAAGTAATTGGTACAGAATGATTACTTTTGTTGCGTTTTGGTCTGGTCTCCTTTCACATACATTCCACATACATTCGGATTTTTTGGTTTTGTATGAGCGAAAATTTCGTTTTGAAGTTTTAAAATCTGTTTTAAAACTTCAACTTCAACTTGGGATAGGATATGTGCCCGGTTGGCGATAGGCTTGCCACCTATCACATTGTGGGACTTAGTATCTTCGGCTAGTCGTGGGTACCCTGGTTGTGCCTCTGCCAATCTCTTCGGGGATATGGACGTAAAGATACTTTACTACTTTTACTTTTTAACAAATTAGCCATTCAAAAAAAAGTAACTTGAAATTAAAATGAACATGACTCATTAATCAATAAGTTTTAAAGTGAAAGAAGATTGTAAAGAAAGGGGCTTACATTTGAATGCGATGAAAACCAAAATAATGGTATTTGAAAGAGATGTAGCCAGAACGGATGGAAGAGTTTTGGTTGATGATGTAGTGCTGGAACAAGTGAATGAAATTGTATATCTTGGTTGTGCTTTTAGCAGGAATGGAAGGTACACCGCGGACGTAGAGAGAAGAGTGAGTGCAGGGAATAGTGTGAATGGAGCGTTGGGTAAGCTATTCCAAAGCGAGGTTTTGAGTCAAAAAGCTAGACTCGCTTTGCATAATTCTGTGCTTATCCCAACGTTATTGTATGGAAGCGAGAGTTGGGTATGTCAGAAAGATCATGAAAGTAGAATAAATGCGGTCGAAATGAGAGCACTACGGAAAATGTGTGGTGTAACGCTCGCTGACGGCATTCGTAACAGTGAGATCCGAGAAAGAGTGGGATTGAAAGAAAGTGTTGGTATTAAAATGCGAAAGGGCATGCTCCGCTGGTTCGTTCATGTGGAAAGAATGACAGATGAATGATTGACAAAGCAGATATACAATGCGAATGTGGATGGATGTAGGTACCCGGGGATACCAAGGCTGACATTTCACGATCAGATCAATCGGATATTATCCGAGGGTGGTGTCAAGAGTCTCCGAAACCGGCGTGTTTGTATGAAAAGGGTAATGAATGTGAAGGAAGCAAGACAGGTTTGTCAGGATCGTGAGGTCTGGCACTCGGTACTCTCTGCCTACCCCGTAAGGGACTTGGCGTGATGATATGTATGTATGTGTATGTAAGTTTTAAAGATTAGATTAAGAGGCTAATCGGAGCTTCTTATATTCCAAAAAAAAGGTGTGTTTGCGATTTACACATGATAGAAGTGAAACTTCAGTAAATCGACAAAAGAATGAGATGAATATATATTTGTGTCTCTCACCTGCAAAAGAATGAGATGAATATATATTTGTATCTCTTACCTGTAATTTTTCCGTTGCACCTGTTTTGAAATCACAACGATTCTAAAGAAGTTTCATTTCAAAATACGTGGGACTCGAAAAAAATTATTATCAAATCGTGAAAAGTACCTAATAAAATAGTTGGAGTCGGTTTGAGCAGCAGCAGGTAAACTTCCTTTTGATCGAGGTCTAACATCCTGGCCTCAGGTTAGCAATGCACTATTACCACCTAAGGTGTCTCTAGGCGACGCAAATTTCTTACTATCAGGAAATCCGTCTGCTCTCCATTATCATAAAAAAACTCAGCAGCCTTAACTCTCTACGGATATCTTAAATTCGTAATCTTTCTCTCTTCCAATAAAGCTGATAGCGACATTCCGAAACTGAAGTGTCGTGCTCCTTGAGCACTTAACAGAATCTGAGTGCTCTTGAAGCGAGGGAAACAATACTCGAGATGAGGGCTTTGTGAATTATTGAGATGACTCAGCGCATTCCTTACATTTAATGGACTAGAATTTTGTCACCAAAAAACCCTTATTTAGTCGTATTGATATTTTTTCAAGTGAAAACTTCTTTGCGTTGCGCACTTTTTTTGGAATGGGAAAATTCTAAACTCGCTTCAAGACACGTAACCTGATCGAAAATTCGTAAGACGGCGCAGGGCGCTTGCGCGAATGTTCGTGTTGTCATGTTTGTGTATTACTCAATAAATGAATATTGTATTCTACCACATAAATGATAGTAGTTTCATACTGATAATTAAAGCAATTCGTGCAAAATTATTCCCTGACCATTTCAAAATTTCAAAAATGCACAACGTAAATATTCAAGTTTTCACCCGGAGTACAACCTGTATTTTTTTATCTATAGTTATATTATGTTATGGTCGCCTTTGTAGTCTAGCTTTGTAGTATTTAATTTCATGAAGTCCAAGGTTTGATTCCCGGGGCGGGCAACAAAAAAAGAAAATGTGTTTTTTCCAATTTTCTAAAAAAAAGATGCTCCGGATTGGATAAGTGTACGGTATGCGATAGGCTCGCCACTTATGACTTTGAGGGACTTAGTGTCTTCGGCTCTCACAGCACTCATAGTTTAACAGCTAAAATGAACAGACGATGTCAAACTTCTTTTACTGTCAAAATTAGACCAACGAATGTTCAAATCATAAAGTTATACTTCTAGAATTGGATGTTACATTCACAACAAAGTTTCATTCATTCAAACAATTCAAAACAATTAAAAAAAAATTTTTTTTCAAATTTTGCTGACTCACTCTGGTCTTTTTTTTAATATATATTAGGTATAGGAAGGCAAACAAGCAGACGGATTCCCTGATGGTAAGAAATTCACGCCGCCTAGAGACACCAAAGATGGTGATTTTGCGTTGCCAACCTGAGGTCAAGATGTTAGGCCTCGAGCAAAAGTAAGTTTACCGGCTTCCTTACCCTCCGAACCGGAACACGTCTTGACGTTATGGCGGCAGGAATAGGTAAGGCGGTGGTACCAATCCGGGCGAATCGCTTCGAAACTCTACCACCTAGTAAATCCACCTAGTAATCTGATGATGAAATTGAAAAATACTTATTTATGAAATCGAGATAGGTTTTCTGTACTTTACTGCGTTTAAATTCCGTAGTCTAGCCTACTCTAAAGTTTACAACATTTTTCAAATTACAGCACTATTTGGATTTTTAACAGACACACTTTATATCTTCACGCCAAGTTCTTTACGTAGTAGGCAGAATGCCAAAAATCAAGATCCTTTTTGGCCCTATCTGTTTATCAATTTTTCTTTGTAATTATTCTACATGACCAAAACAACGGAGCATGCCTTATCTCATATTTTAAACCAACACTTTCTTTTAATCTCATTCTTTTTCAGATCTCGATGTGGGCAATGCAGTCAGCGAGCGTAATAATATAGACTTTCCGTATAGCTCTCACTTCGATGGCGTTTATATCATTTTCATTCTTTATCTGACATACAAATCTCTCACTTACATGAAGTAACATTGGAATAAGCATAGAATTGTGCAAATCGAGTCTAGCATCCGAACTCATAACACATTTAAAAATATAGTTTCAAGAAAAATTGTTGGTTCTCAATGTTCTTTTTCTGATTAATTAGGAACTTTTATAAGTTTCTAATAGGCTATTCCAACCGTTGTCCAAACTTATTTAATCAACATCAAAAATTTTACCAACTTTTGTCAACGGAAACATGGATATTTCCGTCTATTTTTTGAAGATTAACTTTTAACGAGCGTAGCGTCCGCTATGAATAAAAATTAGTTTTTGTTTTCAAAAGATATATTAATCTATGCCATTTTATATAACTTGTGAATTTTTGGTATTGCCTAAGATTAAAGGTCTCTGCACACATATCAACTCAGAAAGAAATCGTCACCGTATCGCCGTTCGCCTCGCCGTCACCAGGTGTCAACTTGACGTATGCACGTAACCAAACAGTATCAGCAGCTCCTGTACATCAACTCGGCTACGGCTACTAAACGACTCCGCGCTTACGACTCGCCGTCTGCGAGCCTGTTCCGAGGCGCGGCGATTACGTTACGATTCCGATTAGTGTGCGTTTTTTGAATGACTAATTATATTGCTAATCTCGCGATTTTATGCAACTTAACCGAGCTTTGTGGGCCGAGCAGAGTGCTCAGTCCGAGACATCATTATTTAAATGCATGGGGCTGTTACCTACAACGCCAGCACGAAGGGCTGTCTCCCGGGAGACCTTACCTCGACTTGGTGCTGCGTTCTGGTTACTGAGTGGAAGGAGGAATATTGGCGGCTCGTCGCTCCGCGTTAGGCGCCGGGCGCAAGAGAGGTCTTCGTCGCCGAGACCGGCGGCGACGGTTTCGTGTGATGTGAGTTTAGCCTTGATCGTGATTCGCGTAATGTGCGGTTCGAACGACATATTTTTGTATGTAGAGTGACCCCTAGGTATTTTATTGTATGTTCCCAGGGGATAGTGTGCGTCGCAGTATGGAGATTTATACAAATAATAAAGAACAGCTCGAAGCGATAAGCTGACGATCCCTTTCCCAGTTGATATGTGTGCTGAGACCTTTAAACTACTGCTTAGACTGTGATCAACCCTCTCTCCAAAATTTTAACCCTCTTATTAAAACCAAAGACAGTTTATAACCACCAACCAAACCAAAAATAAACCAGTTATTAATAGTGCAGTTAAGGATATGTTACAATCTATGACACAGTGTTATAGAAACGAATACTAACATAATCCTTGGATTGCTATTGTCTATCTTTAATAGGATTAAGGGGTTTTTAAGAAAAGAACGTACATTTTCCTAAATAGTTAACGCATCCGTGATATCCCAGTTATCGTAATAGATATCCGTGAACGCTTAAGATTATAGGTAAGAATATTTTGATGTATTATGACATGTAATTATTATAAAATGAAATAATATTGTTAGAAAATCTGAAGTATCTTCACGCCCATATCCCCAAAATATTAGTCAGAGATACAACCAGCGCAATCAAAAATGGATAAAGAAACTAAGCCGCTCATTATGATAGGTAGCAAGCCTATCGCAAATTCTATAGCGGGTAACATTGTTTTAACAAAAAAATAAAATTACACTTTTTTGCCACCCGACACGAACCCGGGACCTCAAGTCCAGTGTTTAACACTGGATCCCTATATCACAGAGATGATAGGAAATTTATCAAATAACTTATTACTTCCATAAGTTATAAAAATACATTAACATTAATAACATAACGATAGCATTAATAACCCTAAAACTTTGGACAAATGGGGGTAAAATCACGCACATCCATATAATATAAAATATTACCCATTGAAGTAATTAGGTCAGTATATGAGGATTAATGTTAAGATATATTGCGACCACATGAAACTTAACACCCTTTCATCCCTCTTTATAAGTTATACCCTGATGAAGGTCGATTTCCCGTCGGTAGTAATAAACTGACCAACACTCGTAAACTCAAATCACCCGAACATGATTTGGATCGGTACATTGCTTCATGGGATTTTATAGAGGGAAATATTTTAATATCATGAATATAACTAAATTATAAGTCGAATAATGCTTTGTGTATAATATACGAATACATTCGACTTATAATATAATTGGGTTTGTTATTTATTTTGTCTGTGGTCTAGTGGTTCCGTTGTTGGACTTGTCTGCATGAGGTCCCGGGTTCGAATCCCGGGTCAAGTAATAAAAAGAAAATTGGGTTTTTCCCATTTTCTAATAAAAAAATGTTGCTCGGGATTGGAATTGTGCCTGGTTGGCGATAGGCTTTGTGGGCTATCTTTGGCTAGTCGTGGGTGCCCTGGTTGTGCCTCTGCCTACATATTCGTGGTGATATGGGCGTGAAGACATTTTTTTTAATTTATTTTTTATTAAATACTAGCTGTCCCGACGAGCTTTGTTCCGCCCGTTAAGTTTGTTTGGGAAAAATTAAAATGTAGTTTTTCCTAGTTTCCTATAGATTACAGATGTTAGACAAATTAAACTTACATGTGTCTCGTCTCACAGAGTAAGCCATTCTTTCATGGGCCAATGTCTGCAGTTCTACAATAAACTTCCCAATTATATGAAAGAACTATAAATCTATATATTTAAAAATGAAACCCGTTATCCTTGGTCACGGCATCACGCATGAATGGCTGGACCGATTTCACTAATTCTTTTGTTGTTGTATTTGTCATTACTAGGAAAAGGTTCTCTCGGAAAAAAATATTAAGAAAATCTCTCAGAAGTATTGAAAAATGTACATTTAATTTTGCAGTTCAAATTGAATAGGTACTCATACGTAAGATAGGTCAGCAATACAAAATAAAGTAGGTTCTACTATTCTTCTATCATTCTTTCATTGCTACGCTAAAGCGGTACGAAGTTCGCCGGGTCAGCTAGTTATATAATATAAATTTTGAAACTTACGAGACTAAAATGAAAGATATATGCATTGCTTCTAAATATTACAAACATTAAAACAATCAAGTAAATGTAGATTTCATAATACAGTTTCTAGAAGTTAATAAAACTTCAATATAAATGGAAACCGTATTCAAAGCAAATGGCTCTATTCTATGAGATGCCATTTTGTGACTCGACTTGAACTCGAATAAGACTACTTTTGTAGAAATGCTATTGTTAAAGTTGAGTTTAGCTGCGCTTTAAAACTTATAGAGCACTAGCTGTTGCCAGCGGCGTTGCCCGCGTGGTTAATGGTCCCACAGGAACATTTGGTCGAGATAAAACTATCCTATGTGTTAATCCAAGTTACCCTCTATGTTTTTGTGCCAAATATCATGAAAATTGGTTCAACAGTTTAAGCTTGAAGGAGTAACAACAAAAATACAAACTTTTGCTTCTACTCGTATAATATTAATAGAATAGAATACGATATTAAAGAGACAACTTTTAAAAGCTTTTCAAAGTCTTTTTACGCTGTCTGTCCTTTTGTAGGTATACTTAGATCCTTAAAACTACGCAACGGATTTTGATGCGGTTTTTTGCAATTAATAGAGTGATTTAAAAGGAAGGTTTGTAACTATAAAAACAAAGAAGTTTATGTATTAAATTGTTTCCATTCTTGGCACTTGGTGAAACTCCATTAGGTATGTCTTTTTATATGTGAAAAACACTTGCACAGATTCACTTAACACGTCATTAAAATATTAAATGAAACAGTGCCAGTATTTTTTGGATATAAAAGTAGAAGTTTGTCCAACCGTACAAAACTGAGATGGCCTGCTAGTTCTTAAGATAACAATATCTTCACGGCCGTAATACGTAAGAATAAGGTACATCCAGGGCAACGACGTCTAACCGAAGATATAAATTAACCATGTGTTGGTCCGGGCTTCTTTGCAGAATAGACCATCTGCTTTATTGCCAGGCAGCTCGTAAAAGGCGAGCATAGACCTATCGTCACTAACACCGTGACATCTGGCTAGATCTGAGATCTGGTAGAGTTTCGCAGCGACTCACCCGGATTGGTACCACCGCCTTACCTGTTCCTGCCGCCATAACGTCATGAAGTGTTCCGGGTGGGAGGGTAAGGTAGCCGGTAAACTTTTGCTCGAGGCCTAACATTCCGGCCTCTCAGGTTGGCAACGCACCACCATCACCTTTGGTGTTTCTAGACGGCCAGAATTTCTTATCATCAGGAAATCCGTCAGCTTGTTTGTCTTCCAATATGATAAAAAAAGCCCCACAGTGTCATTCAAACCTATCACCAACTGTCCACTAATTCCATGTCAGATAAAATTCATTGATCCCGTCCAAAATAAAGAGGTTCTTGGTTCGACTGTATGTTTGTCACGTTATAACTCAGCCAATAAAGGACAGATTTCGATAATTATTTTATTGAAAAGGTAGGTTCCGAATTGGACCCATATTAATTTTTTGTTATGCTTAATAATGCAAAAATTTCATCCATGTAGATAACAAAGATGAAAATTCATGCATTGTTAAGAACCTATTAACTAACTACTCGTACTAGTAACTACTCGTACTAAGTTAACTACGTTAACGTAGTAAGTTAACTACTCGTACTAGTATATTATAGTATAGTATATTATAGGGTATATTGTCATTGGACCTAATATCTCAGTCATAGGGGAATGACGCCTTGTTGGTCGAGTGGCTAGCGTACACGCCTAATTACACCGATAAACCGAGAGGCTCGGGTTTGATTCCCGACGGGGGCAGGTATTTGTGTGATGAACATTTAGATGTCTGCATTTCCTGGTCTGGGTGTTTATTTAATTTATTCTGGTATCTATTTAAGTATTTCTGTGTATTAGAATCGTTGACTAACACCCAAAACACAAGCATATAATTTGCTTACTTTGGGGTTAGGTTCAATTCGTGTGACTTGTCCAGTAATATTTATTATTATTATTATTATCTTCACGCCCACAATCCCCAAGAATAAGGTTGATTCACAACCAAGTCATCCACAACTAGAAGAAGACACAAAGTCCCACAATGTGATAGGTAGCACGTCTATCGCCAACCAACGCTCACATTCAATCCCGGGTAATTTTTCGTTTGAAAATTGATAGTACACATTTTCTATTTTTTTATTGCCCGACCTGGTGTCGGACTCGGGAGCTCTAGAAGTCGTGCCGGACTGTTAGACCACAGATGTGTGACCACAGTTATCTGTTATTAGGAGAACAGTGTTCTTTTTCGCTTTGTCAGGAAAAAGTAATTTCATTGATAAAAAACAGTCCTAAAATAATAGACACCTAATACAATAATTTAAACGCAGTAAAACTGCAAAAAACCGACTTCAAATTTGGAACATATGTGGTTTTCTTATGAATGCTAATGTAGACCTGGACCAAAATATAATGGGATCCACCGCGAGAGTATAGGCTTTCAATTAAAAAATCAATTTTGAAAATCCGTTAACAAACACCGGAATGATCAAGTAACATACATACAAAACAAAAACATACGGGTCGAATTGAAAACCTCCTCCTTTTTTCGTTGGTTGAAAATAATACTTGTATGATTTCAACATTTTTATTCCCTCGAATCTGATAGACTATCACAAGCTTTGAAAATATCAAATAAAGATGGATTTAATGCTTTTTAGAAGTAATATAAAACTCCATTTCAAATACAAACGCTAGTTTAACCAAATGGCTGTATATTTCTAGATAACGTTTGAGATCCAATGTGAATTCGAATAAGATTGGTAGCAATGCAATTGTTAAAGTTGAGTTTCAAAGCTGCAAGCTAAAATCTATTCGGACATGTTATTCAAATTCTAGGATTAGCTTATCTTTCTTTGTTCGACACAAGAGTTTAAAGGAAAATTGAGGTGAATTGAAGGAAAGTTTGAGTTTCAAACCCTGTTTATTTTTAAAAGACTCGAAAAATGGAGATTTTCAATTCGTCTGTATGTTTTGCTTAATTTTGAAGTGAAACTTCTTTAGAATCGTTGTGATTTCAAACCGGATGCAACGAAAAAACCACAGGTAAGAGATACAAATACAAAAATGTGTAGGATTACAATATATTATTCATCTCATTTTTTTGTCGATTTTTTTTATGTTATAGGAAGGCAAACAAGCCGGCGGATTTCCTGCTGGTAAGAAATTAGACCGCGTAGAGACACCAAATATGTTAATGATGCGTTGCGGTGGTACCAATCCGGGCGAGTCGCTGCTAAACTCTACCTACCTGGTATTTGTTTCCACGTGTAGAAGCCAGAAGGCTATATTGCCTATTTGCCCGTACGTTTGGTATTTTGGCAAATACAATAAACAACCACTATATGTGGAGCCATCATAAGATATTTAATGAAATTTTTGAGTTATTCAGCATATCTATATATATATAAAAATCAGTTGCTGTTCGTTAGTCTCGCTAAAACTCGAGAACGGCTTGACCGATTTGGCTCCTTTTGGTTTTGAATTATTTGTAAAAGTCCAGGGAAGGTTTAAAAGGTTAGAAATAAGGAAAAACTGCGAGGAAACTAGGAAAACCAACATTTAAAATTTTCCTATACAAACGGAGCGGGTGGAACGAAGTTAGCCGGCACAGCTAGTTAAAGAGATATATGACGTACTGACGTATATAATTTGATGAAACTAATTACTGAATCTATTTAAATAACTTCACAATTACTTAAAGAAGTGACTATTTGTTTAAGACAGATTGGTTTGTAAATTATCCCTTTCTTATACTAGCGGCCCGCCCCGGCTTCGCATGGGTATAAAATATACATATATAGACCTTTCTCTTCAATCGCTTTATCTATTAAAAAACCCGCATCAAAATCCGTTGCGTAGTTTAAAAGATTTAAGCATACAAAGGGACATAGGGACAGAGGAAGCGACTTTGTTTTATAGTATACTAGCGACCCGCCCCGGCTTCGCACGTTTATGAAATATACATATTCAATGACTTTATCTATTAAAAACCGCATCAAAATCCGTTGCGTAGTTTTAAAGTTAGTGATAGTGATATAAAATTTCTCGTACCCCAATGTTAATAACCGTACTCCTCCTCCGAAACGGCTTTACCGATTCTCATTGAACTTTATATGCATATTCAGCAGGCCTGAGAATGGGCTATTATCTATTTTTCATACCCTTAAGTGATAAAGGTGACTCACCCCAATTTTTTACTAAAATCTCATTAAAAAAGTAGCTGAACAACGTATAACGGGTCAGCTTGTTATACTGTAATATTTTAGAAAATATCCAACAAATTTTCATTCCTCACAAATTACAACAACTAAAAGAGATGTTAGCTGTAGGTCCAGGCTCTTTTGTAAATTAGACCATCTGCCTTCCTGCCAGGCAGCTCGTAAAAGGCGAGCATAGGCATAACGTGACATCTGCCTAGGTGGTGGTGGTAACGTGTTCCAGTTCGGAGGATACGATAGCCGATAAAAATTCTTTTGATCGACGCTTACGACTTAACGTCCCGGTCTCAGGTTGGCAACGCATCATTACCACCTTTGGTGTCTCTAGGCGGGGTGAATTACTTACCACTAAAAAAATCCGTCTGCTTGTTTCCCTTCCAATATCATAAAAAACCCTATAAAAACTTTGAACAGGTGATTATTTTTTTATTAATTATGTGTGACAACTTTTACTTTGTTATCTTTCTTTCTTTCTTTATTGTAAAGTAGCTATTTTGCCAGCGTAAAATGGTTAAGATTTTTTATACTAACTTTTATGATTTGTCTTGTGGGGGTTGATTACAAAAAATGGCCTATTTTTGAAAATTTTATCAAAATTGATTAAGCGGTTCACAGCAGTGAATAGGCAGACTTTTGCTTTTACAATATTAGTATGGATAGACAGACT
>NJDD01003164.1:45876-55965 GCA_002245505.1 Calephelis nemesis
ATCTCATTGTAAGGCTTTAGTGTTTTCGGTTAGACGTGGGTGGCTTAGTTATACCTCTCTCTACTGCTTTAAAATATAGGCGCGAATATTCATAAAAAGCAAGTGTCAGTTATTCGAAATTCATTAAAATTAAACTCATTTTGGTTGAGAATAAATTAAGTGAAATAACGTTTAACGAGAAAATACGAGATGAACAAAAGTATACTAAAAATTAATTAAAGATCCGATTGAATTGAACATTGGTTTATCGGTTCATTTAAATTGGCTTTCTGTTTGGGACATTTTTTCAATAATTGAGTTTTTGTCATAAGTCGTTTTGTTCCAGCATAAAACAATACTTGAATTATTTTAAATAAATATTGCTTCTAAGTCTAGACTCTATTTTCTAAATAACGCAGTAGGTAGAGAACCGATTTCACATCTTATTATAATGTCGTCTAAGAAAATAATAATATCTATTACAAATAATTAAATAATAACAAGTGTAAGCCCAGTTTCTTATTACTTTAGCGCAGTGAAACTGCAAAAAAACCCGACTCCAATTTCATTACATAAGTACCATTACATTAAAAAACATTTTTTTAAGTAACTTATGATTCCTTGATGATCCCACATAAGTTTTGTCAAACTTCAATAGCGGCTTTTGAATTTACCTAATACTTAATAATTGATAAATTTTCGTTTACCTAGACAAAAAATGTATTTATGATAATTCTGTTTTAGGTGATTGTAAATTAATAACGAACAACGGAATGATGTTTCAATATTTATATATCTTTACGCCCATATGTCAGAAGAAGTAGGCAGAGACACAACCAGGGCACCCACGACTTGCCGAAGACACTAAGTTTCACAACGTGATAGGTGGCAGGCCTATCGCCAGCTGGGCACATATCCAACACCGAGCGACATTTTTTTTATTAGAAAATTAGAAAAACCCAATGCCCGTCCCGGGATTCGAACTCGGGTCAATAAATACTAATTTCCCTTAATTCTTGGTATGGGCATCAGCGTTTGTCACTAGCCAAGTTTGAATTTGCATCGTTACCCGATTAAACATCTCGGATTTACATTATTAAAAATTTGTCCGTATGACAAAAAAAGTCAAATTAGAGTCTTGAGTTAAGAGGTGGAATCCTTATTATAGTTTACTTTGACCTCTCAAAAGATAATACTGTATCATTTTGTAGGTTAAAATATATTATATGAAACCGAAGGGCTAGGCTAATCGTACGTTTCGCCTTCATTTCTATACGGCAGCTTCTCAGCGAACGATCTACGAATCCTACCATCAATTATACTTCTTTCGTTAGGGATGAAATAGCAACTTAATTATCTTGCAATCAAAACAATAATTTATTAAACTGATTCATCTGACAAAATACAATGTACATAATCGTTTGATATCAAACGTGACCTCAATCAAATGTCGATCAATCAATCAATCAATCGAGAACATGTTTCGACGAAATGAAGTCGTCATGTTTAATCTTTTGACTGAATCACTACCGTTTAGTACAGTCCTGGACATTACTAAGTATTAGGAAAATATTTTATTTTTTTATATAAATATGTGAAGGATACCATTGATGTTATTGGTGCATATAATGTGGCTGAGGCCAGGTTTTTTAACTAGCTGAATCGATAAACGCTGTCTTATCTAAACTATAAATATTGATTATTTTTTCGAACCTTCTGCTGACGTCAACTAACACAACGAAAAAAAAGGACACAACGAAAAGGCATATGATCAAGGGAAATGGGGATTATTTTTATATATAAGACTAATTGAGCCGACAGATGTTGTACTCTCCTAACTATGAACATGGAATTTTGTTTTGAATGAAAATTGTCCTGACAGTAAGTAACAAAAAAAATGCAAAATCAATCCAAATATACTACATTATTGACACGCGATGCTGTGACCACGGGAAATGAGGATTCGTTTCCATTTAACAAACACATTATTACGTTATAATATGCGTCGGTACTAACGTCTTTTGAAAAATAAACAAAACTTTAAAACATTTTAGATAAGTGAGATACCTCTAACTTATCTGAGAAATAGGTATCTTACAAATGAACTCAGCCTCACCTTTTCTACTGTGGTATTTGTTTTCTTGTTTCAGTTGTATTCATCATAACAGACTAGTACCCGAGAAATGGGAGAAGAAACAGAGGAAGACAATACAAGAGATGGGAAGATGAACTAAAACTGACGGCAGGCCCAAAATGGAGAAGGGTCGCTAGAGACAGAGTACAATCGAAATTGGTAGAGGAGGCCTTTGCCAAAAGGCAAGCTGAACTTAGAGATATTTTATAACTAAAGAGAAAACCATAATACAAAAAACGAAAGCAGTTCAGGATAAGAGACTTATTATTCTGTTGTATTATGTAAATCATTGAATAAAGAAATTAAAATAAATTCATAGTTTGTATCAAAACCCGTAAACACGCTAAACACAACAAAAGTAAACTTCGTATAAATTTTCTGTACGTTTCTATTTGAAACACGATTAATATTAATGTGTTCGACTGTACCTCCTCGGATGTTTCGTGGAAAGTCGTTCAATATTATTGGTGCTTTTGACATATTTGGCATTTTATCACTGACATCCAAAGTGATTTTGATTTCAACTAGTGACCTGTTTTACCTGAAATCGCTATTCATTAGATTCAAGAATACTTTTTCTTTGACTAGCGTATACGCCTAACTACATCGACTCACTGCGAGACTCGGGTTCGATTCCCAACGGGGCTAGACTTTTGTGTGATGAACATTTAGATGTCAGTAATTCCTGATCTGATGTTCACTAAAACTCCAGAATCTATTTATGTAATTCTATACTTATTTCTATATTCTTATAATCATAACTAGATATGTATGCTATACATTAGTATCGTTAACTAATTTTAGGGTTAGATTCAATTTGGGTAATTTGTCAAAGGAGTTTTATTATTTATTATAAGAACGTTACAGTAAGACATCCTCGTATTGGTCCTGGACCAAAGGGAAGAACAGACCATCTGCTTCAATGCCAGGCAGCTCGTAAGAGGCCAGCACAGGTTATAGGTCATTACCAACAAGGCCAATGGTAGTATCAATTTGCCCGGATAAAGATCCACCGCATTACCTATTCCTGCCGTCATAATGATACTGCTATAATATTCTGGTTTGGAGGGTAAGGCATCCGGTACACTTTCACAACATCCCGTTTTTAAGGCTGTGACGCACCCATAACATCTATGCTGTCTATTGGCCACGATTATTTATCCAAATCAGGAGAGAAGTGTGCTAGTTTGCTGACTTCTCACATAAAAAAAATACATTTAATATATAATACTTACCTCTGAAATATAGAGCATGGTAATCAACCGTTACTTTTGCATAATATCCTTATTTATAATTTCTAATATTATTCATTCTGAATGTACACTAGATCCGAAAACAACTTAACCTATTTATATTACCAATAATATCATCAAATACACTGCGAAATATTAAAACCCTTACTATGAGTTACTAGCGATAGATAGTAGTTTCGTCGGTAGTAAAATTCGCTTTAAATTACTCATACAAAAGTTTTATCGGTGCCTTTACTCGTTACTGTGGAAGTAAAATTTTAGACTATAGACGCTATCCATCACATTTAGTAATTTACACTTCGAAATCTATTCTAGCCTATACTCGCTAGCATCTCCGTAAATTATTACGAGTACCACAGATAAATAAATAACGGAACTTAATCTATTGTAACTCGTGCGAATACACAAAGAGTTATAGACTTCGATATGTAAATTACTTAACGTAATCTATAGAAAGTCGTGGTAAAAGCACATAGTGCTATAGACTTCGATACGTAAATTACCGAACCTAATCTATAGCAACTCGTGGTAAAGACACAAAGTGCTATAGATTTCGATACGTAAATTACCGAACCTAATCTATAGAAACTCGTGGTAAAGACACAAAGTGCTACAGATTTCGATACGTAAATTACCGAACGTAATCTACAGAAACTTGTGGTAAAAGAACAAAGTGCTTAAGACTTCGATACGTAAATTAGCGAACTTAATCTACAGGAACTTGTGGTGAAAGTACAAAGTGCTTTAAACCGATACTTAAATTACCGAACATAATCTACAGGAACTCGTGGTAAAAGTACAAAGTGCTTTAAACCGATACGTAAATTACCGAACATAATCTACAGGAACTCGTGGTAAAAGTACAAAGTGCTTTAAACCGATACTTAAATTACCGAACATAATCTACAGGTACTCGTGGTGAAAGTACAAAGTGCTTTAAACCGATACTTAAATTACCGAACATAATCTACAGGAACTCGTGGTAAAAGTACAAAGTGCTTTAAACCGATACGTAAATTACCGAACGTAGTCTACAGGAACTCGTGGTAAAAGTAAAAAGTGCTTTAAACCGACACGTAAGTTACCGAACGTAATCTACAGGAACTCGTGGTAAAAGCACAAAGTGCTATAGACACGTAAATTAGTGAACGTAATCTGAAGCAAATCGAGGTAAGGGCACAAAGTGTCATAGATATCGATAAGTTAATTACCGAACGTAATCAAAAGCAAACGTTTGATACTTACGTCTCTGTATTTTGTGCTCAAAGTTATTTTATTGGTAGGTGATAGCAGAGTGAACTGAATTGTAGACATTATGTTCCATAAATCGACTGGTAAAACTCTAAAATAAAGAAGAAATATTTGAATGAGTACAGGAATTATCTTTACTCTCTAATATCGAGAGAGATAGGCACAACTAGGGCACCCACGACTAGCTGAAGATATTAAGTTCCACTGTGATAGGTGGCAAGCCTATTGCCAACCGAGCACATATCCAACCTCGGATATTTTTTTAGAAAAATGAAAATATACGTTTTCTAATTTTTTTTATTGCCTGACCCGTGGATTGAACTAGGGGCCTTAAGAAGTCAAATTCAACGACGGACCGCTAGTCCACAGGCGATTAAAAAAATAAATTTCTGATTTTTTTTTTATATTATTTTATTTTATATTATCGTACGATAAGCTAGATTTCTATTGTTTTGTTGGCTTGTGTTCTTCTATCCTTCAAGTACAATAATCAAGAAGCAATTCCACATTGTTATATCCCCAATCCACTTATTTATTTATTTATTTTTATTTTATGATACAGGAAGGCAAACAAGCAGACGGATTTCCTGATGGTAAGGAATTCACGCCGCCTAGAGACACCAAGGTGGTTATGGTGGTTATGGTGCATTGCCAACCTGAGGTCAGCATGTTAGGGCTCGAGCAAAAGTAAGTTTACCGGCTACCTTACCCTCCGAACCGGAATACGTCATGACATAATGGGGGCAGGAATAGGTAAGGCGGTGGTACAAATCCGAGCGAGTCGCTGCGAAACTTTACCACCTAGTCAGATGTTACGGTAAGCCTATGCTCGCTTTTTACGAGCTGCCTGGCAAGGAAGGCAGACGGTATTCTGCAAAGGAGCCCAGACAAACACAGACCCATTATTTTGCCCTATCTTGGTTCGGGTCCACTGAGCAGAATAAACCATTTGCATCTCCATCGGACAGATCATAAGAGGCAGAGATTAAATATGACATTACCAACGAGATGGGAGAGAACTGCGTGACTACTTGTCAGGGTATAATCTATCCCGATGACATTTGTGATGTCTTTAGACTAAGGTTCTTACCATCATGAGAGCCGTGTGCTTGTTCGTTGATCTCACATTTTTTCATTATTATCATCATCATCATCAGCCGGAGGACGTCCACTGCTAGACATAGGCCTCCCCCAAAGAGCGCCACATGTCACGGTCACCAGCCGCTTGTATCCAGCGACTCCTCGCGACTTTGACCAGGTCATCAATCCACCGGGTAGGAGGTCGTCCAACACTACACTCTTAACTATCACATTTACTATAAACTAGCTTACCCGAAGAATTTCGTTTAGTTGGGATTTCTCATTTTCTGCCCCCAGAGGGAACAAAAGCCATAAGTTTTGTAGTTTGTTTTCAAAGTTTAAGGTTTGTAGTTTAGTAATTACAGACATTTGTGACACAGAGTATTACTCAATATTAAGTGACCGTGGATCCGGAATGAAGATAAACATTTCAACATACAGGTAATCGTATATTTATCTTGACCGTGTGTTTGTCACTGAACTCCTTCTAGACGACTGGACCGGTTTAGATTCACAATTTGGTATCTTCACGCCCATATCCCCGAAGAGGTAGGCAGATGCACAACCAGGGCACCCACGACTAGCCGAAGACACGAAGTCCCACAATGTGCTAGGTGGCAAGCCTATCGCCAACCGGGCATATTTCCAATCCCGACCAACATTTTTTTTTTATTAGAAAATTGGAAAAATCCGATTTGGTCTTTTTAAATAACAAGTACCTAGTTCTTGATTTTGGAATGTTTCACATTGGATCCGACAGACTGCGCTACTATCAAAGCATCAAATATTATGTATAGCTGTCAAGGGATACGAAGTTCACTGGGTCGGCTAGTCTATATATAAAAATGAATCCCCATATCGCGTGATCGTATCACAACGGACGTATCGGAACGGATGGACCAATTTTGCTAATTACTTATTGCATTAGTTATTATATGAAGAAGGATTTTGAGAAAAGAAAAACTGAAAATAATTAAAGTGAAAATGGGAAAAACAATGCTTTAATTTATATAGACTGTTAGTAGCTCTTAATGTCAAACGATACGACGTTCGTCGGGTCACGCCAAATCTCCCTGCAAGGTTGGAAGAGAGTATTTATATATTTAAAAATAAATTGTTGTTCGTGAGTCTCGCTAAAACTCAAGAACAACTGAACCGATTTAGCTAATTTTGATTCTGAATTATTTGTTTAAGTCCAGAGAAGATTTAAAAGATAAGAAAAAGAAAAAAAAAACTTGGAGGAAACTCGGGAAAACGACATTTTTTCTTTCATACAAACTGAATGGGCGGAATAAAGTTGGTCGGGGCAGCTAGTAAAGAATAAAATAATGGTCAAGTATTGAAGCACTCTCATGCCATTTAAAACTCATCTCCGGAAGTTACAAAGGAAATTAAATCAATTTAGTATAACCGTCATTAATTCGGAAACCCGAATTTAGACAAAAGAGATTTCCTAACGCCGCGCCTCTGCACAGAATATTCAATAATACAAAATGGCCGAAAAACGGCTATAGTGATTTTTAATTCTAAAACTTTTAACGAATCAACTTTGCCGGTTTTGTTAGAATTTTTTTGGACTTTCGTCTACAGTGGGCATGTCAAATCCAATATTCAACGTTTACCTACTAGAGGCACTTGTGACGCGTCAATCTTTATATATATAAATTATAATTCTTCTGTGAGTGTGTCTGTCACTGAACTCCTTCTAGACGACTGGACCGATGTCGATGAAACTTTTTGTATGTGTTCTAGGGAATTCGAGAATGGTTTATATTCACAATTTGGTCCACTGGAAAATGTTTTTTTTTAATAATTTTTTTAAAAATAAGTAGTTGTTGATTTTAGAATGTTTCACATCGGATCCGACAGACTGCGCTACTGTCGAAGCATTAATGTCAAGCGCGAAGTTTGCTGGGTCAGCTAGTATAATAATAAATCTAACACCGAATCGAAATACGGCCTCACACTGAGAAGATCTGGCAAGAAACTCAGCGGGTTTGTCTTTTTTTTTTCTTATTTTAAAATATGTTTACAATAATAAATTATTATTATTATTATATAATTATTATGCATTATATTTTTTAAGATATTGGCATGAAGAGCAATTAATCCCAAGTGGTCTTGCCAACTAAATATTTATCAATATTATAATAACTCTTTTCACTTAATTTACATTTACCAGATTTCTTAGATCTATTAATTGGAAGTTCTTTTGTATAATTCAGTAATGTCCTGCTCAGTTTTGTCACATTGCTGTCTATTTTCCCGGTATTGCCAGTTAATTTTTAAATGCTTGTTTTTTATATGACAACACTGCGGAATAGCACGCGGCTTCCTTGATTCTTGATGCTGATGATGCCAAGAGATAACCGTGGCTGAGATTAAGTTTAACCATGGTGTTTTTTTTAACTCTATCTTCTGTGCCAAGTATCTTGCGGATTGGGCAGGGGGTATCGAGTACCAAATTTCATGATCCTTGCAGAACTCACTGACTTCCTCAGCATAAAGTACAATGATGTTGTATTGAAAATAATTGGCAAGAACAAAAGTAAGTAAATATAAGTATTCGATATAACATAACAGATATCGAGTGTCGATATCTACATTTCAATGTCGAAATAATTGATATCGATATTTTTAAATTAACATCAATTTTTGTATCTATCGAATATATAAATAGCCATATCCTAAGACAACTCATTCAAAACAGGTGGACCAACGATTAATAAGTTTTTGAAGTGAAACTTCTTTATCGGGGTTGGAAAATTTTTTAGTGTAATCTTCACGCCCATATCCCCAAAGAGGTAGGTGGAGGCACAACCAGGGTACCCACGACTAGCCGAAGATACTAGTCCCACAATGTGATAGGTGCAAGCCTATCGCCATCCGGGCACATATCCTATCCCGAGCATTATTTTTTTATTAGAAAATTGAAAAAACCCAATTCCCAATTCGTTTTAGTAGAAAGAAAAATAAACAAATAACAAAGTTGACAAAGCAAACGATTTGACATAGCACACGAATATGTCACATATTCGTGTGATTCATGTCGCGTGGGGTGCTTTTTAAGATATTATCGAAATGACTCTACTCATATCTGTCATATAAAATATTTATAACTATTGACACCATGCACCCCACGCTTTTTTTTTATAAAATATTTTTTATTCACACTATTATTAATTTATATTCATTGAAATTTTTAACACTATTTTCTTAATTTAAATTCATTAAAATTTATTTTCTACTTTTTAGTTCGGTTTTCTATAAAAAGCGTGTTTTTTAGTTTTTTAAACTATTATTTATTTCAAACTAGCAGGTAGATCGGTAATGTTCGTTCACCGTAGGTATTATTAGCACGTATTGTGCAAAACAGGTTTTGAGCTATGGCCCTCGTAAATACAGGATGTTAAATATCTTTTAGCGAAGTTTTATTAAAAAATTGTTCTTTTAAAACTATGTAACTAAATTGCGTTTGAATAACAACTTTTAAAAATATTTCGATGTTTTTATTACTATGACGGTTAAAGAAACAACTGTGTGATACTTCTATTATATATTTTTGTGAGAGGTTCCCCCGTGTTGGTTCGGGCTCCTTTGTAGAATAGACCATCTGCCTTCCTGTGCCAGGCAGCTCGTAAAAGGCGAGCATAGGCTTTCCGTCACTAACACCGTGACATTTGACTAGGTGGTAGAGTTTCGCAGCGATTCGCCCGGATTGGTACCACCGCCTCACCTATTCCTGCCGCCATAACGTCATGACGTGTTCCGGTCCGGAGGGTGAGGTAGCCGATAAACTTATTTTTGCTCAAGGCCTAACATTCCGGCCTCTGGTTGGCAACGCACCATTACCACCTTTGGTGTCTCTAGGCGGCTGGAATTTCTTACCATCAGGAAATCCGTCTACTTGTTTTCCTTCCAATGACATAAAAAAAGAAAAAAAAAGGTAGCGATCAAGCACAAGGGTCGCCTAGTGGTAATAGACCACTATTGACTACATACACTATAGATAGAGATTTCAAAATATTTTTCTTTAGGAAAGGATTTCTTTGCAGTTCCGGTTTGGAGGGTAAGGTAGCCAGTAAACTTACTTTTGCTCAAGGCCTAACATCCCGGCCTTAGGTTGGCAACGCACCTTTACCACCTTTGGTGTCTCTAGGCGGCGTGAATTTCTCACCATCAGGAAATCCGTCTGCTCGTTTGCCTTCCAATATCATAACAAAAAGTAGAGATGTATGTTTGACGTGTCTGTATGTGAGTCGTTTTATGGCATCATAACTTTTAAACGAATGGATCGATTACGATGCGGTTTACCTTTCGCCGAAAGTTAAAGTGATCGAGATGGTTCTTCATGTCATGGAGGATTTGTCAGGAGTTGCTATTTTTTTAAAT
>NJDD01003165.1:3168-24480 GCA_002245505.1 Calephelis nemesis
TCCGCGGAAAATATCTAAGATACCCTTGGTACTTAAAAATGGTAAAGGTATCTTCACACCCATATCCCCGAAGAGGTAGACATAGGCAGAACTAGGGCTCCCACAACTAGCCGAAGACATTACGTCCCACAATGTGATAGGTTGTAAGCCTATCGCCAAGCGGGCAACGTCTTTTTTATTAGAAAATCGAAAATACGCACATTCTCTAGTTTTTTAAGTTGCCTGAACCGGGGATCGAACCTCAAGAAGTCAAGTCCGACCCTGGACCGCTAGACCACAGAAGCGTTAAATAGATGTATTGATACTTTTTGTTAAAACAATACAGTATTTTAGCAATTGCTATTATTATTAAACACAATTTTCCAAGAAAGTAATACGTAATCTACGAACGTCAAGATAAGTAATTGCTATTTTGAATAGATCCAAGAAAGTTAAGACTCAAAATGTTTTCATTGCTTTCATTGTTTTTGGTCACAGCTTATAAAACAATTATTTGGAAAAAGTTCTCATGTGAACCAAATGTTGAATGTCATAAAATAAGTTCTATATTATGTACTTGTACACTCTGGTATTTGGACAAACAGCTGAAATTTGTCTGTCGTGCAGATGTCGGTATTTCAAAGAAATGATTTTTTTAGAATACTAAAGTTGCCAATTGTTATGTGACGTTGGTAAAAAGAAAATCAGTTTGTTTTATGATTTCAACAGCTGCGCGTACGGTGCACGTGTGTTCGCCTATCAATGGCTGGTACTATTTTATTTTAAAGGTATTCTAGTTTACTACGTTGTTTTAAACTAGCGTACGCCCGTGGTTTTGTCTATTTATTTTTTGGCCATCATAGATGTTTTAGGTGCTTAGCCTGTTAAGCCTATTTTCCCGGTTTTGGTCCGGGCTCCTTTGCAGAATAGACCATCTGCCTTCCTGCCAGGCAGCTCGTAAAAGGCGAGCATAGGCTTACCGTCACCAACACCGTGACATCCTAATAGGTGGTAGAGTTTGGTACGTGCACGTGTGTTCGCCTGTCAATGACTAGTAGTACTAATTTATTTTGACTAAGGTATTTTAGCTTACTACGTTGTTATAAACTAGCGCACGCCCGTGGTTTCGTCATCTATTTTTTTGTTTCTATGGCCACAATAGATGTTATAGGTGCGTAGCCGGAATGTTAAGCCTATTTTCTCGGATTGGAAAAGACCATCTGACAGGCAGCTCGTAAAAGGCGGGCATAGGCTTACCGTTACCAACACCGTGACATTCTACTACGAGGTAGAGTTTTGCAGCGACTCGCCCGGATTGGTACCACCGCCCTACTTTTTCCTGCCACATAACGTCCAAAATAGTCGGTAAACTTACATTTGCTCGAGGCCTAATATACCGGCCTCAGGTTGGCAACGAACATTTACCACCTTTGGTGTCTCTAGGCGGCTTGAATTTCTTACCATCAGGAAATCTGTCTGCCTTCCATTATCATAAAAAAATGTCTCACTCTAACTTACCCTCCAGATCGGAATGTGTCATTATTATGGCGGCAGGAATAGATAAGGCGGTGGAACCCCACCCAGACCAGACTAGTTGCTGCACAGCACTTTACCACCAGTGGTCTAGTTGGTAAGGACCCATTTAAACCTACGCTCGTCTCTTACAAGCTACCAGACAGAGAGGCAGATTATTTTAATCGAATCCAGGCAAACATTTTGTATCACATTACACATTTGTATTTTTTTTAATTGGAGAAATATGTCACTGTTGCCTGCAGCTTCATTCATGTTATGTTATTCAGTATACCCGAGGGCATCTTTTAAGAAATTGCATAAAATTTTAGTATCTTAAGGGCAATTATTTAGCAAAATTATAACAAAATCTCTTTAGTGGTTTAGGAGTTTATTTAACATCTTAAGCCGCTTGGGTAAGTTTTAGTTGCTTACATGCCTGGTTGGCCTTACTGGTATGTTAAACACGAAATGCGATAACGTCAAGCACTGATGATATCTACAAGACGTTATGTACGCACGATTAGCCGAAGACCCTTAAGTCTCACAATGTGAGAGGTGGCAAATCTATCGCCAACTGGGCACACATCCAATCCCAAGCAAATTTTTTTCAATTAGAAAATCTAAAGAAACACATTTTCTTTTAATTGCCCGACTCGGGAATTGCACTCGGGACCTCCAAAGTCAAGTCCAACACTTGAGCCGCTAGACCACAGGCATATCTATCATCACTTTTAACTTTACAGAAAGTAAACTGCAAATAAAACAACTCCATTTTCATTTCTTCATCACCCTATGTAATAAAAATCTCTCGTCCAATCTTAATGAAATAAATTTGAGATCACCAGAATCATGGCCGATCTTTCGTAAACGGGACCGTCAAAATTCATTCTTTATTGGCGGGGTAATCTCGTAACAAACATAAAAAACACACACACGAACTGATAACCTCATTATCTATAAAGCTGGTTAAAAAAAATAATAGAGTTGGTTAATCTTTAAGACGTGAAATTAAGTTGGTTAAAAATTTCAACCAACTTCTTTTCAAGTTTTTAATAATTTTTGTCCATTTTAATGCTTTCGTGTGATTAAAAGTAGTCCATGTTTTGGTCTAGACGTATGTATCAAATACATCACAGATTAGTTTGGATTGGGATATGCAAGTTTAACAAGTATTGCACTCGAAGCTAGGCCATGTGCTGAGATAAGCTGAGCATGTGCGTATCAAATGTGGAACTGGAGGCAGAGAACACAGGGCCGCCTTTCAGTACAGACGACACTCGCCACGTGCTGGCCAAATTGATACCACGTGGGGAACATTCGCTTAAACGATATGTTAACGATCTTTTATTAGTGTTATTATTCAATGTGATCTTTATAATGGGATTAGACATCGAATGAGACTCTCCTGATAAGACGTAACCGTGGCCTGTATTTCGCGGTATAAGAACCAGGTGAACGTATCTACATTTTGTAAATTTTACAGGAGAGCAAAAATACTGCGGGAATTCGTCACTTCAAACTTTACTAGCTCATTAATAATAATAGTATCCCATTAAAAAACATCCTGTAAAAAACCCAAGTCTCGCAGCTCAGTCTTTCTACCGTCAAAAGTTGTGAGATCCATGTAATACCAAGTCGGTTAATCTATTTAGTGTCTACTTGAAGGACCTTCTGTCTTAAGTTATTACATAAGTTATTATCATGCCAATATTAAAAATATTTAACGTTTTAAACAAATAGATCGACTTGGACATCGCATGAAAAAAAATGAATATAACAATATTATATTAGATTCTTTAGTCTCTCGCGCCTCACGCGATTGAAACTCTCGTTCCTGTTGGTCGCTGGCCCGTCGTGCTGTGTAGTGTGATACATACTAATAATCAAATCAAGCGATGTCCAAGTCGATGTATTTGTTTAAAACGTTAAATATTTTTAATATTGGCATGATAATAACTTATGTAATAACTTAAGACAGAAGGTCCTTCAAGTAGACACTAAATAGATTAACCGACTTGGTATTACATGGATCTCACAACTTTTGACGGTAGAAAGACTGAGCTGCGAGACTTGGGTTTTTTACAGGATGTTTTTGATGGGATACGTTCATCTGGTTCTTATACCGCGATTTAGTCTATAGTGCAAGTCTACCGGCTTACGGCTACCTTACTCTCTGCACCGGAATATTAACATTACGGCGGAAGGATTAGGCAAAAGGTGGTGGATCCTTGTCCGGCAAAATTTGGTTATGAACCGTGTAACTTATGCTCGCCTCTTACGAATAAACCTTAAAATGAACCTTCTCTTGGTGGAGAATAACGGTAATACATATAGGCAAAGGTATATTTATTAGTGTTAAAGAGTTTGGTTGAAGCCTATAACAGGGATCACTGCGGTCTAGGTAGCGGTTGTGATCATGCCTGTTATTTATAAAACTTACATAAATTCCGCAATGCTGAGATTCATTGAGCTTTATAGGTTAAATTGTGTAATAATTCTTGCTTGGTCAAGTGCTGGCCACTCCTCTGCTTCCAGGCAAGATCTACAGCCAGGTTTCTTAATCCTGTGGTTCAACCTGCATTGCCATTTTGGACTAATGGACTAGGCATATGGATGAATGAATGGAATATGATTTTCTCAACTTCTAAAGAACGTAATTCTCAGATAGTATCGTGCTAAGTTCGTCATTTGCGATCTAAGAATTCTTTATAAAGAATGCCAAAATTTAAAATATTTTTTGTAGTTGAGGTAATTCACATTGAACGTTTAGTACTAGCCGATATAGTTACACACGCTTTACCGGTCGGACGATCGGTGTTATAAAGTTGCGACGCACTAGTAACATCTTTTGTGCCTACAGATGATATAGATGATCACCAGAAAGGTGATACGAGACGAGCTTCTTTATTTTTTCTGTCATACATCTTTATATATATAATTCTTCTGTGAGTGTGTGTCACTGAACTCCTTCAAGACGGCTGGACCGATGTTGATGAAAGTTTTTTTGCGTGTTCAAGGGAATTCGAAATGGTTTAGATTCACAATTTGGTCTCCTGTAAAATGTTTTTTTAATTTTTTTTTTAATAATAAGTCGTTGTTGATTTTGGAATGTTTCACATCGAATCCGACAGACTGCGCTACTGTCGAAGCGTTAATGTCAAGCGATACGAAGTTAGCTGGGTCAGCTAGTATAAACATATTACATAAAAACTTGACTATAGATACGAGAACATATTGACCTCATATAATTGCGATGTACCTCATATGCAAACAAGGCACGAATTCGCATCGTCCGCCGGATATCACTTCACATTATGATTATTTTTAGTAGGAGTCTCTACATTATTATTCAACACGAAGATCCAATAAGTAGCTAGCTAAATGTATGAGACCACTGCCTATACTTCTAAATACATTGCGATATGTTTTATTTTATGTCATTGGAAGGTAAAGATGTAGGTGCTTGGACAGTAAAAAAACATTTATTCTATAAACGCCGAAAAAAAGGAATCAAATCAAACCAAATACATTTATTTGCTTGGATTGTGGTACTTACATTATGGTGGTACATTATAACAAGGAACGCACATCCGTTACTGTTGACTTGCAAATTTAAAATAATATTTTTTATAATATAAATTTCACTACACTTAATTAATTTCAGTTTTAAACAAATAACATGTATGTGTATTCTACCCACTTTTTTAAAATATAAATTTCTGGTAATAATCGGTTCTGTGCGGCTAGAAAATTAATATATGTAGCTTTTGGTAGTTTTTTCTATTAAAATGGTGCATTGCCAACCTAAGACAGGGATGTTAAGTGTCTGGCTAAACCACCACAAACAGCCAGCCAACAATTCTGCTTTTACAACGTGCAAGTAATTAAATTATATATTTAGGTCTTAAATTAGTATGTACCTTCACACTCACATCTCGAATAGACAGAGACAAAACCAGGGCACCCGCGTTTCAGAGGAACTTAATCCCACAATGTGATAGATGGCAAATCTATCGCCAACAGGACACTTATCCAAACTCGGGCAACATCATTTTTATTAGAAATTGAAAAAATCATTTTAATTCGCCTTACTCGCGAATCGAACCCGGGGCCTTTAAGTAGTTGATGCCAACCAGACCATTAGACCATAGAGACGAACATTAAATCTCACTTTCTTTAATCCACTCATATTAGTAATTCGCTAAAAAAATTAGAATTTTCTATTCTGTTACGTATGTAACAAATTATTTTTTATTACTATTTCACTATGCATAAGCACACGCACTATTTAAAATTATCTATCAATCAATCACAAAAAATCGTATTATTAAACCAACCTCAGGTTGGCAACGCACCATTGCCACCTTTGGTGTCTCAAGGGGGGGTAATTTTTTTACCAACAGGAAATCCGTCTACTTGTTTGCTTTTCTATAACATAAAAAAATTAATTACATAGTTAATTATTTTACAAGTCGCTTCTACACTTTTTACAGTTTGGCTATCACAATTTTTTTATTGAAATATTAAAAAGGGGTTCTATGTAAATACGATTATTATACGTTATCCTTTGAAATTCTAGATTGTTTTAAATTATAAGTTGATTATGTAGCTTTGCCATAGGTTATTCCCGATAATTCTTGTAATTTCGTTGCCAACTCACTAAACTAGTTTAAACTAGTTTAGTGAGTTGGCAAAGTTAACGCTAATTTATTTCAACGACAGTAATAGAAAGAGAAAAAAAATTTCAGTCCGGTCAAATTAGTTAGTACATGACAAGCTTTTAACCTATTCCTTCGAAAACGTTAAATAAAATCGTCATAAGTTGATATGTCCAGACTAGTTTAAACTAGTTTAAACTAGTTTAGTGAGTTGGCAAAGTTAACGCTAATTTATTTCAACGACAGTAATAGAAAGAGAAAAAAAAATTCAGTGCGGTTAAATTAGTTAGTACATGACAAGCTTTTAACCTATTCCTTCGAAAACGTTAAATAAAATCGTCATAAGTTGATATGTCCAGACTAATCTTACATGTGTAAATGTTCTATCTTTTTTCTTTTTGTTTTATTGAAAAAAGATAGCATAATCCTGAAATAAGCGTAGTGGGTGCTTGCCAGAACTATCACAAGTGTGTAATTTTATGTTTAAGGCTAAATTGGTAAAAAATGGTCACTATCGTCGCCTATGGTACATACATATTTTATTGCAGCTAAGAATTTTCGACAAACAAATAAATATATTTGCTAAGTTATTTTGCCAAGTGCTAATGGTTACAAAACTGGTCGATGAGAAAACATCTTAAATCACCCGAATGGTAGCATTGATGCCGTCAACGTTTTTTGAATACGTTTCTAGAACATCTGCATAACACATTATTTTAAACAATTTAAGCTAAATGTAGATAAGCGTTTCAAAGTATTCTAAAGAGAAATTCAGAGTTTTACAACAAACATTTGGACAACACGTGAACTATATAACCTTACAATTGTTTCAAATGCAAACAGCTGACGATAATACAAATACTTTTTCCCACAATAAATAAATAAGTATAATTTCCAATGCCAAACTATTAACTGATCCTTTTTTTAATTTGGACCCCATCTGTATTCTAGTAAGTTTCTTTGAACCAGTAAAAATATGCACGCATCTAACAATTAACATCTCTGTGCCTATGATCACCATAAAAGTCATTCTAGGCGGTTGTAAACACGACTTCCAATAAAGGTAACCTTGGTGGAAACTATGTTCCTATTTTCCGATTATTATTTAATTTGAATTAAATTCAAGCCAATGTTTGCAACCAGTATTTACAAACGCTTAGAATCCCTTTTAACATTACCTATGTCCTTACGCTGCTTATTTTACGCTCATTATTTTTGCATATCTATTTATTCTGTACAGGTTTTAAAAATGTCACTAAGTAATTATCATTCGAGAGTGGTGTTAAGAGTATCCAAAGATAGTGCGTATGCATAAAGCGAGGAATACTCGATACTCTGTCTGCGTTGCCAGGGATTTATATTGAAGATTTGTTCATTTATGCAGTCATGACTTATTTTTAAATCCATGTTCGTCCCGTAAGAGCTACCTGACAGAGAGGCAGACGGTCTATTCTTCTCATAAGACCCGGACTAACACAGGGAAAAGAACACGTGAATAAAGTTTTTTTTGATTGTGCCTATAACTTAAGAAAGTTAGCGAACAGGTCTATCTACCTATTCACGAGGCACGGGAAAGATTTCAAAAAGGGGCAAGTATTTGTGTTATGAAAATATTGGTAGATGTTTGTATTTCCGTGTCTGGGTGTTCATTGATATATTTCGTTTTTTGACACCCATAACACAAGCATATAATTTGCCTACTTGTCGGTCAGATCAATTGGTGTGATTTGTCCAGGAATATGTGTTACTTATTATTTATTTTCGGAGTTTTTCAAAAATGGCTCTTGCGTTAATAAGGCAATCGTAGACAGAAATTTGCACCTTAAAAAGGATCTTCACAACCAGGCAGAGGCACAGCCACGACAAGCCGAAGACACTTAGTCCCACAATGTGATAGGAGACAAGCCTTTCGCCAATCCGATTCCCGGCAACGCTATCCATATTAGAAAATTAAAAATACAAATTTTCTATTTTTTTTAGTTGACCCGGGGTTGTACCTGGGACCTCCAGAAGTCAAGTCTGACGCCGCAACGCTGGACTGCAGAGGCCATAACTTTTACACATTTTTTTTAAATAACGCTTGTACTTTTCTACAATGTGCCAAAATGGAAACGTAATAATGTATTTTTATAAATGTCATTTAACAAAGTATGAACAATGGAATTTCACGAAGGGCCGGGAATAAAAATATAATTCTAAATTCGCAGTTCCTATTATTCTGCATTTAGTAATAAATGTTCTTATGTTTTTAGTAACAGCAAAAGTTCGTTTGTAATCTGTGAATCTTCGTCACGTAGCAAGCGTGAGTATGGAATACCGAATTTCTGATAAAGCACGTCCGACGAGGCCGAGAATAGAGACAATAGCATTTGACGGCGAAGTGGTATGTCGCGATATTGTCGCTTTGAAGATGCCGCCTCAGCTTGGCGACTATCTCACCGGACTGACAATTGATGGACAGGTGGCTGTTATATAACACCGATTTCAGACGTTGTTTGTACTGGAAATGTTACAAATTTCATAAAAAAGTTTCTTCAAATTTGTCTGATCCAATGTGTAAAGCATACTTAATATTTACTAGGCAATACTAATTATCTTATTAGTAAAAATCAATTGCTGTTCGTTAGTCTCGCAAAACTCGAGAACGACTATTCCGATTTGACTAATTTTGGTTTTGAATCATTTTTGGAAATCCACTAAATGTTTAAAAGGTAAGAAAAGGAAAAACTGCAAGAAAACTCGGAAAAACATCATTTCAAGTGTATTTTTATAAACAGAGCGAGTGGAACGAAGTTCGCCGGTACAGCTAGTAACTAATATAAAACTAGACACCTTGGTAATAACTTGTTTGAATATTAAATATATGTAGCTAGCTAAGCCGGCAGACGTTGTCCTGTCTAATTTCTTTTCATATGGTTTTTTTCCTGACTATAACAAAACAAAAAAAAACATTCACAAAATTGGTCCACCAGTTAAGGCGCGATGCAATGATAAAGGGAAATGGGGGTCCAGTTATATATGAGACTAGTTGATACCACAGATGTTGACTTGTCCTATGAAAACTGCCACAGAGAAAGAGGTGAGTACTTAATCTACAAGTACATATAATACAGCAATAAAACTAAATATGTACATAAGGTATTTTTGAAAAACCATAATTGTTACTGCATACAATAGCATACAGTCAATTATGTTTGTTAGTACTGAAAAGATTTTTTATCAACTTTTGTGTAGTAGTAGCGGCTTACTATTTATGCCAACACTTAAGATACCGTTTACTGCGAGAAAATCTTGAGTTTCCACCACTAACCGTGAAAAAATACTTCAATTCGTGTACGAAGTCGCGGACAACAGCTAGTAAAATTATAAAATAAATATGCAAAGACAATTTTTATAAACCACTCCGGTTGCCATCCAGTAGTTCTTTGACCGCCTCGTTGGTCGAGTGGCTAGTGTACTCGCCTAATTACATCGACCAACCGCGAGGCTCGGGTTCGATTCCCGACGGGGGCAGGCATTTGTGTGATGAACATTTAGATGTCTGCATTTCCGGGTCTGGGTGTATATTAAATTTATTCTGGTATCTATTTAAGTATTTATATGTAATAGTATCGTTGACTAACACCCATAACACAAGCATATAATTTGTTTACTTTGGGGTAAAAAAAAGCATTTTTGAAAAACCATAATTGTTACTATATACAGCAGGATACAGAACCAAAACCGAAGGTTTATAAAATTTTTGTATGTTTGTGAGTTCACTTTTTACACAATAACTAAATATTGTGTAGTAGTAGCAGCTTATTACGGCCAACACCGTTTACTGCGGAAAAATGTTGAGTTTCCACCACTAACCGCGAAAAAATACTTCAATTCGTGTAAGAAGTCGCGGACAACAGCTGGTAAAGTTATAAAATAAATATGCAAAGACAATTTTTATAAATCACAACGGTTGCCATCCAGTAGTCCTTTATTTAGTCATACTATAATTGGTCTTATAGCAGCCTGTGGGTTTCCTTCCAACCGTCAAACCTGAGTAACAACTACGATTGACGATTACATGATCACTGTAATTATAAAGCAGACTACAGTGGTGCTTTAGCTGTTTTTTTTTATGATATTGGAAGGCAAACGCTAAAGGCGGTAAGGTAACGGTGTGTTGCCAACCCGAGACTGGGATGTTAGGCCTTAATCAAAAATAAGTTTATTGGCCACCTTTTTATCTGAATCGGAACATGTCAACGGCAAGCACTGACGTTATGAATAGGTAAGGCGGTGGTACCAATCCGGGCGAGTCGCTGCAAAACTCTACCAACTAGTCAGATTTCACGGTGTTAGTTACAGTAAGTCTATGCTTGCTCTTTACGAGTTGCCTGGCAGAAAGACAGATGGCCTATTCTGCAAAGGAGCCCGGACCAACATGGGGAAAACAAATTAAACTTAAATGCAAGTTATCTTTTTTTTTAATAAAACAAAACAAACGAGATGAAACCCGGTCCGGAGTTGTCAAATTGTGGCTTTTAATGCAACGTTTCCTTAGTAAAAGATTAATGTCCATATCCCCGAAGAGGTAGGCAGAGGCACAACCAGGACACCCACGACTAGCCGAAGACACTAAGTCCCACAACGTGATAGGTGGCAAACCCATCGCCAACCGGGCACGTGTCCAATCCCGAGCAACGTTTTTTTATTCGAAAATTGAAAAAATCAATTTTTCTTTGTGTTGCCCCAACAGGATTCGAACCCGGGAACTCAGGCAGTCAAGTCCAACAACTGAACCGCTAGACCACAGATTATTACCCGGTTTCTAGATATGAGTCGTTTTGCTTACGAAAGATAGTTTCTTTTACGCATAGTAAGAAGTCTGTTTACGGTCTTTGGCTATCGATTATTAACTCTGTACATTTTCTGTAACTTAGAGCAATGCTTGATTAGTTTTCGGCAAATTACTAATAGTTATACTTACTATCGGATTACGGATAGTTTATTATAGGAATGTCTTAACAAATGTCATGTAATCTAACACCACCAAAAGTGTGTTGGGTCTTTTTATTACTTTAAGAGAAGATAGCGATACCTTAAAATTAGTTTAGTGAGTGTTGTTGTGAGTGACAAGTTTTTTTTCAAAAAACGTCATCAGAGCTCTTACGACTAGCTGAAGACTTTAAGTCTCACAATGTGATAGGTGGCAAGCCTATCGGCAACCGGGCACATATCCAATCCCGGCCAAGTTATTTTTATTAGAAAATTTAAAATGTACATTTTATATTTTTTTTGTTGCCCGACCCGGGGATCAAACCCGTTACTTCAAGAAGTAAATTCTGACGCTGGACCGCTAGACCACATAGACGATTAAAAACAAGTTTTAATTCTACTAAAATGAATATTATGGAACAGACAGAGTAAGCGAGAAAGTATTAATATACAGGTATTATTAGCTCCGTTTTTACCAACAGCTGTTGAAAATTCATTTAAGTTCGTTGGTCTGTTAGTGATTAGTATTTTTAGAGCATAACATCTTGTTCCTTTAAATCAGTCATTTTGGCTTGACTGCAATCTGACGGACAGATTCATCACCAAACATAATCAAAATTAAGACTTTTCCTAACCTATTTAACAGACTAAACACGTCATTTGACAGCTATTACACACACACTTTACTAAGTGATCATTACTTATAAGAAACAGCACAAAAAATAAACACTATACACTAATATCAATTTAATGCCTCAACCTCAACCTTCTCTTTTGACTACTGTACAACAACTTTCCCTGGTAGGGATCCACCGCCTTACCTTACTTTTGCTGTTTGCTTTTAGTTTCCAATCTTTTTAGTGCGCCATCTGTGATCTTTTATCGTTATCATCAATATATTTGTTTGTGTGTGTCAAATGCATGGTAGTACATGTAATGTTTTATTTATTGATTTAATGTACTTTATAAGCATTATTATTGAAAAATATTAACGTTCTGCACTTCTCCTACACATTAACTATAAGTTAAAATACAGGTCATCACTGACAAGACCACTGGGTGTAGAGTCCTGTACAACAACTTTACCTATTAGGGATCTACCGCCTTACATAATGCTGCCGCCATAGTGACTTTGTAATATTTCGGATCGAAGGACAGGGTAGCCGGTGGACTGATCGAGGCCTAAAATGTCAGTCTCAGGACAGCGACGGCACTATAACATCAGTGATATCTATGGGCTGCCGTTGTCTCTTACTATCAGGACCGTCATATGTTTGTTTGTTGACCTGTCTAAAAATAATATTTCGTCAATTTTATAAAATAACTAGCTGACCCGGCAGACGTTGTTCTGCTCCTTTTTAATGTGATTTTATTTAAAAAAATTGGGGTGAGTCGCCCTGGTCACTTAGGGGTATGAAAAATAAATGTTAGCCGATTCTCAGGCCTATGCAACATATTTACAAAATTTCATGAGAATCTGTCAAGTCGTTTCGGAGGAGTACGGGAACAAACATTGTGACACGAGAATTTTATATACTTACTATAAGATGAAGTTGCTTCAATTGATAAAACCTAGGCCCTAAGTACCACTGATAAGAAAAAAAGTGTGAAATATATTAGCTTTTTTTTTATAAATTATAGGATAATTTAATTATAACTCTTGCTTTTAAAGCGTCGTGGTTGTAAAATATCATTATGGCACGTAGTAAAAATAGTTGTTCTGGTTACTGTAAGGGCTCTGTCAAGCCACGTGCGGCCCTGAGGACTTGCAGACGCATCACTCACGTTGATCTGGTGTCGATCTGTGTGTTAGTAAACATAGCCTGCATCTGGTCTGTGGCCCAAGCTTGTTGTTTATCTGAAAATTCAAAACAATATTTAATGGTATGTGTGATGGGATCGTCTCTGTGGTCTAGTGGTTCAGTTGTTGGACTTGACTGCACGAGGTCACGGGTTCGAATCCTGGGTCGGGCAACAAAAAAAATGGGTTTTTCCAATTTTTTAATAAAAAATGTTGCTCGGGAAAGGATATGTGCCCGGTTGGTGATAGGCTTGCCAGCTATCACATTGTGGGACTTAGTATATTCGGCTAGTCGTGGGTGCCCTGGTTGTGCCTCTGCCTATCTCTTCGGGGATATGGGCGTGAAGATACTTTAACTTTTTTTTGTGTGTAATGGGCGTTTAGAAATTGACTGAGTTATCTCAGTTGCCAGTCTTTGGTAATATCGGTTCTGAAAGAGAGAAATCTGCAAGAAAACTTGTAGTCGTATCATTCAAATAGTTAAACCCTGACAACCCCCGTGGTTAGACAGTTTCCATCTGATGGAAACAAACAAATATACTATATATATAATAATATATTAGAGTATATTTACGCCCGAAGAGGTAGACTGAGGCACAACCAAGGCACCCACGACTGGCCGAAGATACTAAGTCCCACAATATAATAGTTGGCAAGCCTATCGCCAACCGGGCACATGTCCAACCCCGGACCACGTTATTTTCATTAGAAAATTGAAAATACATATTTTCTTATTTTTTTTGTTGCCTGACCTCAGGAAGTCCACACAAGTGACCACAGAAGCGATTATACCTATTAGAATTTTTAGATAGTAGTTTTAACGTTGAAATATAGCATTCTTTCAATTTTTAATTAATTTATATATCAATCAACACTATTAGGTTTTGGATTAACATTGAAATTGCATGTTCATTCCTTCTACCAATACATTAAAAAAAATCAATAGCTCCCGGCAAAGCCTATATGTAACGTAGCTAAGAGCCATTAGTTTTCAAACAAAAATTCCACATCGAATTTGGTAAATCCGTTCAAAACTTTTGATGCCACAGTCAGTCACACACACACACACAAATCAAACATATATAACACTAATCTTTAGTAATTTATTATCGACAAACGAAATCCACTTTGTAAAATCGTGTAAAAATAAGGTTAACTTCTCTAGGCTGTCAGATTTCAATCTCATTGTAATTTAGAACATGTCTAGTTCCGTAATCGATATTACAAATAGTCTACATTTGTTTTGACAGAGCCAGCTGGGCGGTAGAATGAATTTGTGATTTGATAAAGGAACGCGGCCACCCGGCCCCAACCTTCGACCTGTGCCCGCGCAATATATTACCTTATTTAGCGACAACACTTACGTCATTGTTCAAATTTTAGAAACATTCAAGTATGTTACTATTTTAGTAGGTACATTGTTATCTCATGGGTTTTATTTTTAAAGTGTACTTGAACTGGTCTCAATTCAAACAAAAACAAACACACACAAACACAAATACTAGTTTGCGAAGACGAGCAAAGCGAGGCGTGAAGGGCGAAGGCGCCACCTACTTTCCTTTTTTCGAAATGTTTCTTCGTGTTTTCGAATCCTTAAAACTTTTGTTTGGATTATAATAGGTAAATATCTTTTTCAGGATACTAGTGGTCGCCCATTAGTCGAAATTCGACCACAATACATTTTTATGCCTTGTTGATAAGAGCGCCATCTCCATTTCTCAAGACCAACTGTTTTGTTTCCAAACTGTATGATTAACGCTTTTTTATCGTCATTATCAGTGTATATGTTTGTGTATGTCAAATGCATGCAGTACGTGTAATGATTTATTTTTTGAATTTAATGCACTTGATAAATATTATCTATCATTAAAAAATATTAGCGTTCTGCACTTCTCCTAGACATAAACTATAAGTGTGCCAAATTTCATACTCATCCGTAAGCGCAATTTTCGTAAAAAGGGGTCCAAAGTTCAGCTTCACGTATTGATATATAGATTATTATTTATTATATATGTAAAATCAACAACGCAAATAACGGATTTTTGCGCTGCGATGCGCCCCGTCCCGGCCCGTCCAACTGGGCGCTATTCTTTAGACCATAGTTGCTGATGATGCTCTGCTATTTCAAAAAAAAGTATCTTCGCGTCGATATCTCACGACTAGCCGAAAACACTACGTTCCACAATGCGATAGATAGTAAGCCTATCGCCAACTGGGCACATATCAAACCCTGGGCAACGAAAATATAAATTTTCTAAGTTTTAAGTAGCCCGACTTGGAAATCGAACCTGGGACCTCAAGAAGTCAAGTCCTACACTGGACACAGGAGCGACACATCATTTCAGTTTGTACATAATGTAAATATCGATTAGGTACCTAATATTACGAAATCGTTAAAAAATCTCCTTGGTAAATTAAAAGAAAAAGTGAGATAGTTTATAAAGACAGCATTAAACTGACACCGTTTTTACCGACTTCCAAAAAAGGAAGAGGTTCTATGTTCCACTCCTTCTTATTTTTATGTACACATGTCAATCGATTTCTCCGTCATTTTTTATGAGATTTTTTTAAGGACCACCTCAATAGCAATTGGACCACCTCAAACGTAACGTACGTTTGAGGTGGTCCTATTGCTACCAAGTCTGGATTTGATGATGAAATCGATTTTTTGTGAACGTGGATAGATGATTTCCTTATTGAAATCGAGATTGATTTTTTTTTGCAGTTTTATTGCTCAATGCGAGGGCAGTGTCAAAAGTCTCCGAAATTGGCGTGTTTGTATGAAAAGGGTAATGAATGTGAAGGATGCCAGTTAGGTTTGTTAGGATTGTGAGGTTTTGCTTTCGATACTCTCTGTCTACCCTGTAAGGGACGTGAAGATATGTGTTGACCGCCTCGTTGGTCGAGTAGCTAGCGTACACGCCTAACTACACCGATCATCCGCGAGGCTCGGGTTCGATTCCCGACGGGGACAGGCATTTGTGTGATGAACATTAAGATGTCTGCATTTCCGGGTCTGGATGTTAATTAAATTTATTCTGGTATCTATATAAGTATTTCTATGTATTAGAGTCGTTGGCTAACACCCATAACACCAAGCACATAATTTGCTTTCTTTGTGGTTAGATTCAATTTGTGTAACTTGTCCAGGGATATTTATTATTGTTATTATGTAATAAATTAATATTACATAATTTTCTATATTTGGTCGTATATTAAAGTTGCGATGAGAATCGTGAAGCCAAGTGTCGTGAGTCCTGAGGAGTTACAGCTTCGTGACCATCGCACGTGTCCTACCAGCTGCAAGCGGTCAGCCTCCGCCCGCGCCTCCATTATATCAATATTGTTGTGTCACTCTCGGTAATCTGTTATATATTGTTATTACTTGAGTGTGCTGGTACGAATATTAATGCTATTTTTAAAACCAGTCTTAGTTATCTGTATTTACGTCTGTCTATTTTTCTTTTAGTGCCAACAACTTATCAGTAGGGTTACTCTTGAATCTCGATTGCACGCGAATTAGAAATTGAAATATTACATGTCATTTCATTCATTAATTTCAGATAATTTTGAAAACAATAATAGCGTATAATTAGGTAACATTTTATAGTAAACTATAAATGATTTTATCGGATTAATTGATTTTTCAATAAAATGTTAATAGTCCGCCAGTATCGTGTTCAAGAGTAATTAAAATAACATATTCAATTCCAATTTGCATGAAAACAAGATTGAAGTCCAAATTTGAACTAAATCGCTATTTCGCGAAACGTCATTCCGTTGACAGTTTTTCACTTTTTTTTGTATTTCTCGCTGTCTTTTCATCTATCCTACGGATTTGTAATACTGCAAATCTATAATAAAAAAAAGTTATTTTTTTGAAGAAATGACTTAATATAAAAATAAAAAAATGAATTTTTGAATTCGTTTCAGAAATGACGGAGAAATCGAACGTATGACCTCCTTATTTTTTGGAAGTCAGTTACAAAAAATATACCCATTGTAGGCACATGAATTCTTAGAACAATATCTGCCGTTTCCTCTCAATGCTTAAACAAAAAAAATGTAAGTTTGCTTCTTTAGTGTTAGCTGATAAAATTTTTAAAACTTTTTCCTGTCAATCGTACCTACTTATAATAAATAATACCCACATCATGAAAGCAGAGGTTATTTAAATGTTTCTCACGTATTCTAAAAAGATTTTTATTGTAATAGACTGAAACAAAAAACACCTGATGACCTTACAAACAACCAACTTAATCACACACTCGATGTTTTGGGTCGTAAAAATTCTTGCAACAACGTGGTATGTCATACAAAGCATAATTTATGGTGTAAGCGGATTTCACGCCTTTTAGCTAGAGATTCTTGAGCTTCAAGGATGTAAGTCAAACTAGGTATTCGAAAATATGTTCGAAATTCAAGATTTCGGATATTCGACTCTTCGACTTCGACTTGCACAGAATATGTCAAATCTAGTTAACAAAAAAGTCGTTGTTTTGCTATTAAATAAAGACGTACAATCGAAATAAAATTATTTTATTTTCAGTTTCCCGCCAAACTGCTAATTACATAATTTTTGTATGGATTTTCGCAATGTAACAACTTAGATTTAATCTAATACCTGAAGTCAAACTGTATCGGATTACATGCTCAAGTTACTTTAACTCCTTGGTCGAGGAGTTAGCGTGCACTCCTAACTCCACCGACTAACCGCGGAACCCGGATTCGATTCTAAACGGGTGCAGACATTTGTGTGATGAACAATTTAAAGTCTGCATTTCTGGGTCTGGGTGCTTATTAAATTCATTCTGGTATCTATTTCAGTATTTCTGCCTATTAGTCTCGTTGAGTATCACCCCTAATACTTGGATGGAATTTGCTCACTTTGGGGTTAAATCAATTTGTGTCATTTGTCCAGGGATATTTATTTTATAAAAAAATACTTTGTGTACATCCAGGATAAGTTAAAGCTCCATTAATTATATTAAGATAATAGTATCTCAATATAGGTTAACGCTATTTCAAAATGGTTAGGCTCCAAAATCATTAAGATATGTTATCAGATAAAAAATTCTTAATTAAATTTGTATTAATAATTAACTTCATATTTCCCAAATTTTCGATTATCATGCTTTTTACTTTAAACAAAAAAAAAACTTTAGCAAGTGAAAAAGCAAACTACGAATATAAATACGGATCTTTATCCGTATCCGAAACTTAAAGCACCACTCTCATTTTTGAAATTGCTACATACACGTTTAAAAAAGTCAAACGCACAGTTTTACTGTAATTTTTATATTCCTGTAAATTAGTTTCTTTAGTATTTTAGAACAAGTTTGATGGACATTTTATAACCCATTCCTAATTATGAGGTTTCCTCTTACTTGGACTCTAGAACAAGTCGATTGTTTGTGGGTACATTAATATATGGGTCTATAAAAACTTTACGACTGCTCACTGAGTAATCCCTTGTTGTAAAATTAGTTTTGCGTCTTGATTTTAATAGAAGAAACTTAAGCTGTTTGGCCGGGAGTGGTGGATAGTCCAACACCATAGTCAAACCTTGCAACGAGTCTACTAATAAATTACCTTGTAATAATAACTATAGTCAAACCTTGCAATGAGTCTACTAATAAATTACCTAGAAATAATAACTATAGTCAAACCTTGCAATGAGTCTTTATTAATAAATTACCTAGTAATAATAACTATAGTCCAAATTTGCAATGAGTCTATATTAATAAATTACCTAGTATTCTATAGGTAACTATAGTCAAACCTTGCAATGTGTGTTTATTAATAAATTACCTAGTACATATACTATAGGCAACTATAGTCAAACTTTGCAATTAGTCTTTACTAGTAAATTAGAGACAGGTTACCTCGTCAGATATTTTAAATCTGTAAGTGTTACGCTAAACAATTCGACTACATCCTAATAAATAATACTTCGATTACAATAATTCGTCAAAAATAAAGATTTCCTCATTTTCCAATGGTGACAATGGTGGTCAATCAGGACTAGGTACGTCTTTGTTACATATAAAAAAGTTTTTTTTTTAAATCGGTTGAGTAATGACTGAGAAATAGATTAACGTTCATAAAAAAATATGTGTCGAAAGCGTAACCTTCCACCTTTCTTCGAAGTTGGTTAAAAACTTCGTCTGCCTATTTGCCACATGCCGTAAAAAATAAGTTACTTATTTTTCATAGATATTCGAAAGTTGTTCCTGCCTTCGCTCTGTTAAAGAGATTTGACAAGAGGTTTGAATTTTGCGGATACGTAGGTTTTATACATAAGGTACAGGATTTAAACAATAAACGTGTAATAATGTTACTGTACTATAAATGGTAGTAAGTAGGAAGGTATAAGTATATTTACATGTAGATAAACTTAAATAATAATACGCCGATTTAAAATCAAGTGTAGAAAAATACGGAAAAATATGTTACATCTGGCGCCAGCTGTCAACTTCAAGGTCACATTTTTTTGTGATGATCGACAAGGAACCTCTTAAAATTCAGAATAATGGCATACATAATCATAAAATTAATTTAATTTAAATTGTTTCGACAAAAACGCGTACTGATTTATTTGTTCAAGAGAAAGACACACATAACCTGTCAGAGAAATAAAAAGAAAGGATAACATTTACCAAAATTAAAACAATTAGAAGTAAGGAATTTAAAAATAAATACCTAAAATTAATATTGCATAATAAAACTATGATAACATGAAAACATCTATTCAAAAGCACTTCAATTATTACTTTTGATAAAAACTAGACAATTGGGCTCAGGGCCCTGGTAGCAGTCTCAAGTGCACCATATATAGGTAATCTATTCATTATATATGTACTTGTACCTATATATACGCAGGTATTGTATTCATTTCATATGTAGCAATACCGACTTGGAAAGAGTGGCGATCTTTTGTTTTCGAGTCAAGTTCTAGATATTTGAGCTAAATAAGTTGATCTGTATTCTATTGAACTCAGGGCCCTAGTAACTTGTCTATGTAATCTATTGGGCTATAGGATATATGTGGCTATACTAAAAAAATTCTTTTCAGTCTCAATCTCTTCAATCAGTCAGGTGACCCACTAGCCCGTTTGCCTCCTCTTGTACAAAAAAAATTCGAGGCCAACTCTATTGATTGTTTCAGCTAATGGAACTAGCTATCTGTATTCTATTCATGGTAATAGATTTATGAGTCTTTCGAAATTAAGTTTTGAAATCAAAGTAAATCACTCACACTTTAGATATTAATTTATTTTTATATTCTTAGAGATATAATGTTATTAAATAAATAAAATAACAAGTTATCAGCTGGATCGTCAAGGCAATCATGTAATGGCAATCGTTTACATATGAATGCCAGTAGGTTCCGAGTTTACCTTTTAAAAACCGTTACTTGGCAAGGTCGTTCATAACGTCAAAATTTGTTAAAAGCGGTTGTTAAAGTCCTCCGTCACATATCCATACAGTGATCGAAATTCGACCATAATCAATTTTAATTATAACTTATTCAATATAAATGATTAAATATCATGTCCTGAGATTATTAAGATTCTATTGTTAATTATCTTTTTGATAACAGCCTCTTAATGTATCAAGATCATTTACTTTGTTTACAAATATTATGAACTAGCTGCGCCCCGCGGTTTAAAGTAGCCTATATGTTATTCTGGGTCTTCAGCTACCTACATACCAAATTTCATCGTAATCGGCTTTGTAGTTTTTGCGTGAAAGAGTAACAAACATCCATACATCCATACATACAAACTTTCGCATTTATAATATTAATAGGATAGGATGTAGTTTGCACGCCAGCTGTGATTTTTTATCGTTATCAATATTTTTGTTTGTGTGTGTCAAATGCGCGGTAGAATGTGTACCTACTGTTTTATTTATTAATTTGATGCACTACAAGCATTGTTATTAAAATATTAGTATTCTGCACTTCTCCTGCACATGAACTATAATAGTGCCACATTTCATACTCGTCTTTTTTTTTGATTATAAGAATGAATACAAAATTGTAAAGAATCGTGTCTTATGAATATAGGTACGTACGTGTATTGTTATAGTATTTTAGTTGCAGTTTTCCTCTTAAACTAATTATAGTAAATTTTATGTATGTTTAGGTACTTATGTTTATGTCAAATGACAAATCAGTGTGCGCAGCGTAGTAAAATAAGTGGATATACCTATAGGTATTTTAACAAAATGTTATCAGTGAAGTATAAAAACTGCTACCATGAACAGAGGCGACAGATGGCCACTGATGTACTGATAACATTGAATTACGTGAAGAGACAACAAAAAATATTTTTTAAAATAGCTATGTTTTTTTCTTGTATACAAAAAATTTTTTTTGAT